>PVLD010015678.1:0-47734 GCA_004027595.1 Dinomys branickii | reverse complement strand
ATAAACATGGGTGCACATATATCAGAGTGATATGATGTTTTCAGATCTTCTGGGAAAATACCCAGAAGAGGAATAGCTGGTTTGAATGGAACCTCTAGACCTAGTTTGCTGAGAAATCTCCAAACGGCTCTCCACAGTGGTTGCACCAGTCTGCATTCCCACCAGCAGTGTAATAGAGTCTCTATTTCTCCACAGCCTCACCAGCATCTGTTATAATACTTATTGAGGACCCAAAAATTTCACCAAAAGACTTTCAGAACTAATAACCAAATTCAGCAATATAGCAGGATAGAAATTCAACACATAAACATCAATAGCTTTTCCGTACATCTATACTGAGCACGTTGAGAAAGAAACTGGGCAAATGATACTATTCTCAGTAGCATCAAAAAATAAAATACTTTGGGATTATCCTAACAGGAAAGTGAAATACCTCTACAGTTCTACAGTGAAAACTACAGAACTTACCAAAAGGAAATTGAAGAGGAGATCAGAAAATGGAAAGACATTCTTTGTTTCTGGATAATTAGAACAAATATAGTCAAAATGATCATGCTTCCAAAACTGATATGCAATGTTATCCAATCCCAAACTAAGTACCAATAATATTCCACACAGAACTACACAAAATTCCTAAAATTCATATGAAACCTGAAGATTACCCAAAACAGCAAAAGAAAACGTGGGCAATAATAGCAAAGCAGCGCATAACACAATGGGATATTTGAAGTTACATTGCCAGCTACAGTGATTAAAAATCATGACACTTGCACAAAAGCAGACATGGATTAAAGGAACAGAAGGGAGGGTACAGAAATGGACCTAGACATTCAGCCTCATGATGTTTGACAAAGGGGCCCAATATAAGCAGTGGAAGATACACACTGTTTTCAACAAATGGTGCTGGGATTCTGGTGTGAAAAACTGAAAGTCAAAATCAGAACCAAAATGTATAATAGACATTGAGAAAGAGGAAGAAAATATCCAAAGGAAAGAGGACCTAAGGAGGAGGGGAAAGGGAAGGAAAGGAAAAGAAAAAAGTGAGGAAAAAAAGGGAAAATGGAAAGAAGCCTTTGTAAATAAAAAGAGGATGGGGATTCAGCGGAGGAGAGATGAATGGGAAAAAAAGAGGAATCAAGATATATCAGGTACAGGTGCAATTTCCCCGTGATAAATGTGACCAGTTTGTATATGTAAAATGTACCAGTAAACTTAATTGATTAAAACAGAGGAAGCCTATTTTAAAATTTTTTATGCTTTTAAAAGAACAGGTGGAAGCACAACCCAAATATCTCACCATGTTCTAAATTAAAACCAAAATGTATGAAAGACATAAATTTTAAAATGGAAACACTTCATATGCTGGAAGATAAAACAGGTAAAACTCTTGAAGACAAAGCTGTAGAAAGAAGTTTGAACAGAACCCCAACTGCATAAGAAACAACATCAAGAATCAATAGAGGTGATTATGTCAGTTTAAATGCTTCTTCACAGCAAAAGAGACAACTATCAAAATGAAGAAACAAGCTACAGAGTACAAAAAAATATATTCGCCAGTACACCACAGAGAAATATCTACAATATACAGAGCACTCAAAAATGAGATCCCTCCCATAAAAGATCCATTTTTTTAAAAAAGGGCAACTGGAATGAATAGATGCTTTGCACAAGAAGAAATGCAAATGCCTAATAAATATATGAAAAGATGTTTAACATTGCTGGACATCACAGAATTCAAATTAAAACAATACTGAATTTCAGTTTACTCCAGAAACAATGGCAAGCTTCAAGAAATCAAATAATGGCAAATACTGGTGAAGTTGTGGTCAAAAAGAATGCCACTACATTGTTGGTTGGGATGTACACTACTACCGCCATTTTGGAAATCAGTATGGAGTTTCTTCAAAGAACTAAAAATAGAACTTCCAGTCAACCTAGGTATTCTCCTTCTAGGTATCTTCCCAGAAGAGTTAAAGACATCATATTACAATGGTATATGCATACCAACCTTCACAGCAGCACAATTATAGTTGCCAAATCTTAGAAGCAGCCTGCAAGTCCATTAACAGACAAACAGATAAAAATGTGGTATTTATATACAAGGGAATACTATTCTGCTATGAAGAAGGGTGAATTTGAAACATTTGTAGGAAAATGAATAGAGCTTGTGACCATAAGTTTAATTGAAATAACACAGACATAAATGCCTGAATGCTACATGGTTCTGATAAATTAAAAAGCAAAATAAAAGATAATAGGTAACAGGGAGATAGAATTTTTGCAAACGGTGGGGGACCCGGAGGTGGAAGGGTGAAAAGAGGGGGGGGGAGGAAATATGGTTACAACACTAAAGTGTGTTATGTACACGTACCAACTCCTCCAAACAAGTTTAACCGTTATGCATACAAACATGTACCAATAAAAATGCTAAACATCATTTCTTCCGCCTGCCAGAATGTTAGTTCATCCATTTACTCGTGGCGTCTCCGAACATATTGGACATTAACCTTTTGGTCACCGGACTGGTGATTTTCACTGGTTTAATTTTTCCCAAGCACATCCCCATAAGTTGAAGGGAAAATGTATTAAGAATAAGCAAGCTGTGGGGACTGAAGGGAAATGCTTTGGTCATAAACTCCACATTTGCATCACTTCCTTCTAAAATGTTTTCTTAGTACCTGTGTGTAGGGAATAATGATTAGGGTTATCATGGGCAGTTGGTACTACATAACACACTTTACATCTCTCGCGTACCCTACCCTTCCCACTCCTCCCTGCTCTTTCCACGTCACAGTGCCCTTTCTATTTGCCAAAGCTCTAGGTTCGTTTTTTCCTTTGAATTCTTTGCTGCCATCCCCTTTCCTTCCCTTCTCCTCTGCTCCTGCTCCTCTTCTCATTTCAAAAAGAGCTCCTGCTTCATACTATCTAGTTTTTATTTTGCTTTTCATTTACATTTTGGGTTTTGAGTCAAAGTTCTTAGTTAGCAAAGTCAGCTGTCCAAGACAGGCATAGGCTGATTGCCTGTCTAAGAATACAAAGAGAGACTCTCAGGCCACAGGAGCCCGTAGGTATTCCAGCAAGGCTCACTGAGAGAGAAAATTCCCCCCCCACAGAATTAAAATAGAATTCTGGAAATAAAATAACAGGAGCAAATATTCGCCAGTCAATGTTTGCCTGCCAAAATGTAACCTGTACCCCTTGATCTGCAATTAAACTTCCAAAAATGTTATATATATGTATATGTATGTATATATGTATATATATATATACACATATATATTAGTTTTAAAATTCAACTATTAACTTATTAGTGATAATGCCCCATTCCCAGATAGAAAATATCCAAAACTTCACCACTTGTTGCATGTAGCATCAAGCCTAGATTCTCTGGATGTCCATATTAACTTAATTTTGCTATTACTCCATTAATATTCAGGAATAGAACAAATAAGAAAGTTAAACACTGCCAACAAATCTTCTCAACAGGAATGGAAAGAAGAAGAAAAAAAAAGACAACTAAATCAAGCTATGTAAATATATGATAGTGCAAGGAAGAGGAACTCTAGTAATAAATACATGATAATGATAGCTTTCTATCAATTAGAAAATACCTTCTAAATCTCAGGTCATACTAATACCAGTGTTAAGAAGAAGGAGTCATTGATATTCACATGTTAAAGGAGACAAAACTGAAGCATGGAGACACTAGAAATTCATAGCATCGGTAAAACAGTTTGCAGTCCAAACCATCTGCGAAAGAGTCCAACCACTCCTGCCAAGGATCATGTTGCTTGTATTCTTTGATAGTCTGGGGAGTGTGATTATGGGCCTGGTACTGTAACTAGGCCCAAAGGAGTTGATGACATCCATGACATGCCTTTTTCATGACACTTCTGTTGACTTTCAGTTGCTGTTTTAGATCATCTGAGCTCCTTATCTAGTTGAGTGGTCCAAGATTTTAATTCTAAAAGAATCATAACCCTGGCTTTGTAGCTTCATTGGGTTCTGTTAGGATTTCAAGCATTTTGCTTGCCTGTGGGGTGATAACATGAGGTAGTATTGTTAGTGATGACTTAGGTTCAAGTCATGCTTGCTTTCATTAAGTGACAAACACTAGTTCCTCAATAGTAAAGCACTAAGCAGTTCAGCACCCTCTTTCCTTGCTCTTTTACCCAGTATTGCAAAAGTCTTACATTTCCGGGTGAAATCCTATTTTATTGCAATTAGTTATGTGTTCTCTGATGACACAGTTCATCTATTGGGTTCCAAATTCCCAAGATACTCGATGGTCACTGTGATGTGAAGCAAACGTGTTGCTATGGGAGGTGTGACTAGAGAAGATTCCATCCCATTCTGTCTATTTATTCCTCCCTCTGCATATAAAGCTGCAGGAAAATGGCATTGTATATTGGTGGCATGCTAAGATATTGCACTACATGCTAAAGATAACACCAAAAACTCATGGGTATTGTCTTACAGCTGGTGCTGTAACTGAGTCTTTAATAAGCTATTCCAGCAATCTATATGAACAGCTGCTGCTGAGTGATGATATATTAGGTAAGATCTGTGAATCCCATAGGCATTTACTCATTGTCTAGTTTCTTTCACTGTAAATTAGGTTGCTTAGTAAGACTCAGTAAAATATGAGACTCCATCGGTCTCCAGAAAATGTCATTTCTATAGTGATGCTGAAAGGCAAGTTATAGAAAGTGCAAATCCAGATCTGAAATTAATGTCTGTTTTGTGAAAACAAGTGTTGTCCTCTTGGTGATAGACGAGTTCAATTTAAGTACCTTGCAACCAGCAACCCAACTGTCCCCCGAAACATAAGACTGCTTGAGGACTCAAGGGTTTTACTGCTTGTGGCCTATTAGGGAATCAGAGCCAGGCCAGGACTGGCCAGGGGAAGAACACGGGGAACCTGCATGCCTATCATGAGTCTTGCTTTCAGTGGACACTTCATTCTCAGTGACCACAGGTATAAGTAGGGTAACTACTCTACTATGGTGTGATCCATTATGGTTTATAACTGGGGTGAAGTTTCCTCAAGAACTCTGTGTGATATCACCCAACAGCTAGACCACTCTAAATAAATAGCCAGATTTCATACGACTTCTACTTCTCTATTCATCAAAAATGAATGGCTGGTCAGCTGACTAAAAATTGCAAAGATTGTTACATAAATACATATAGACAGATATAGATGATAGACGAAAACTAGATAGAGATGACAGACAGATGACGGGAAATAGCGGAGATGTATGGAATCATGTTCTGAGGTCAAACTGTGTTACCAATCTCTACTGAAAAGCTTATACCACTAAAATAGTTTTGCTACTCTTAGGCAATATTATTGGTAGAGAAATTAAATGAAATTGCTATGCTATTTTGAAAGGAATGTAAATCATAATAAGATAATATTCCCACATAAAAGCGTGGAAACCTTTCTGAGACTTTTATGAGCCTTTGTTTTCACATTTAGTCTTTAAGACTCATACAGAAAGTGTGTGTTCTTCCTCTCTAAGTCCTATTAAAATGTAATAAAAACTTTACATGAAACAAAATAATTTTATTTCAGTAATATTTCTCTAACCCTGACCCATGGATAATTTAGCTTTCCATTTTTATCCAGCCACACAGCAAACACAGCCATCCTTCCATGCCAAAGTTTAGCATTTATAAAGGTCCATCACTGTGATTTGTCTTTGTACTTACATATTTTATTGTGATAATATTCTAAGTGGAGAGTTTTTTAGGAAATGCTCAGGTAGGCCAGACATTATTTGTTGCTGTTCTTATACTAGAATCACCTAATCCAAATTAAAGTTTGATTTTTGGGAATGTTCATTTTTTTGGACAGGGAAGAGCAGTGAGAGAGAGAGAGAGAGAGAGAGAGAGAAGGGAAAGGGAAAATGTGGAAAAATAAGTTATTCTCCCTTATTAATAATTGCATCATTGATGTATTTCAGGCAGAAAACTCCCTGCATCTTCCCTAGGGACTTAAAGACAATAAATCTCTAATATCTTACATTACCACTAGAGAAGATAAGTAAAACAGGTACCATTTCAAACACACACACACACACACAAACACACACACACACACACACACACTTATGAACTGTATTTTAAGTTAGTACTTATTCATTTTAGAACCCTGTTAAGTCATTAAAAATAAGACAAAAACCACAATAACACTAACGCTGTTATTCTACTTTCAGAAGATCTATCTTGAAATCCACAGTCCCCCAGGCACAACACACGTTTTCTTACTACCAGTTTTTCCATCTTTATAATTTAAATAATGCAATTTTATCTCAAAATTGTGCTGAAGGTTTAACTACATAATAAAACTCACCTGGTACAAAAGTGGACGCAAACTAGGAATTAATTTGTGTTGGTTTATGTTTGCGTAACATGGGGACCTAGTGAGTGAATTGTGGACAGCTTGGCTGACAATCTCAACAATTGACATGCAAGATTGCACCTGTTTGACAGCAGTAGGAATAGCAGCAGAACAGAGTGATTAGTGTCAAAATCATCTTGGCTTTGGTGAAAACCTATACTTGGACCAGATGAGATGTATGGAAACCTTTGAATTCAGTATTATTTAATTTCTTGAACTTTCACAGTGATATTGAGTTACTGTATAGACTTGGTCTCTCAGAAAGTCAAAAACATTTAAGGGGAGTCTTAGATCATTATTATAGGTATGCAATAATTTTTAAGCCTTCAGGCCTTCGTATAGAGTACTTGAGGAATAAGTACCAGTGAATAATAATTTTCTCACAAGGAAAAACACAGAAAAAAGTAAGCAGACCCTAAAACTTTACTGTTTACTTAAATTTGATTTCTAGATCTGGTTCATCCATTTACACACTCAGAGAGTGGTCTTTAATGGTATGGCAAAGGCAAAAATAATACTCTGCCTTTCTGTTTAGAGATGCTCTAGATTGATACCAATCTCAGAAACACAGAAATCAATTGCAAGGTGAATAAAGGCCACATTAAATAAAAATTTGCCTCTTAGGGAAAGAAGCCTTATTGATTTCAGAAGGTGCTAAAACTCTTTCAAAGCTTGAGCAAATTCTAAATAATCTATATTCATTTAGATAAAAAAAAAAAAATCTGAGTCCAAGGAATAACACTACCTTTAGGAATTTGACTTCATTATGAGGTGGTTAAAACTTACTGTGAAAGAATAAAACTGGCCAATTTAACTTTCTATTTGTATGCTACCTCTTTCAGCTTTAAGATTTCATTTTACTCCAGATTTTATAAAAGAGAAGGATGGGTATCATATTCATTTTCTATATTTCTTTTTTTAAAGGACAAAAGACAATATGTGCAGACACTGAGGCTAAAAATGTACAAAAGCTAAGAAAAAAAGAACTAAAAAGATGAGAGCACAGAGCACTTGAATAGATATCCCCAGGATATGAGTCAGCCACAGTTATGATAATTCCGGAGGAGTGGACATTGTGTGCGCTTAACAGATCCTGAAGAAAAAGAAATGGAGAAATTAGTTTATTCTGTTACACTTTTAAAGGAATAACCATAGCTGACAAGTACATCTGAAAACAAAGGGAGTAATTATCCTCCTTCAAAGCAAAAACTCCAGCATGTATATAGCCCCGCATCCATACCTGGTGTGCTTTTGTTCTGAAATATCTGCATTTTCTTCCTTCATGGTAATTATTTATAGGGAAGGAAACCGAGGACCAAGTTAGGTAAGATTAGAGGCAGACAGCCAAGCCCTATCGCCGCTGTTCCATGAGGACTTTCATGTGGAATCTCGCCTTTGTGTGAGCGCAGCCACAGACTGAGAATCCCAAGAGAACGTGAGGGATAAGGGGTCCTGGCGATCAGTTTGATTTTATGTAAGATTCTGATACCTACACTCGTGTCAAGGAAACCATCCCAACATTTTTGGTGGCTATTTTCACTGCCTGGAATTATACGCATTATCTCAGAAAAGTAACTCTAAACTCTTAGGAGCAATGTATCAAATGCTTTTTAATCAAAATCTGAGTCAACAGTGGACTGAGAGGTGGCTAGGATTGGTTTGCAGGAGACTTATAGCCTAGCTCAAATGCAGCCTCTACTGCCTGGAATAGCAAAGCAAAAATTATCTGCATGGACATTTTCTACTCCACGGCTGTCACAAAGGACCCCCGATAGTGGTAAGACTGAGCACCAGGTGAGGTGTTCAGCCTCTGCTTTCTGCTTACATTTTAGGAAAACATGTGAGCCTTTTAATGGCTACCTATGGCTGCTAGTTGACAGGTATGACATAAAGTAATACACAGTCCTGACTGAGGAGACTGGCTCTTCAGTCTCTCGTTTCTTAGCAACAAGAACTCAGAATCAACTATCTATGAATCTATGTAGACTATATTTTTTGCCATGCTGCTAATAAAAAGAAGACTTGCAAAATATCTTAAAAATTAAAAAAAATCCTCAAACTATTTTTATGATTAAATAGTAAAGTGTAAATTGGGTGTACATGCTGGCAGGCTAAAGTTTGGGGGTCAGAACATAGACCATTTGTCAGATAACAAGAAAACACATTAAGTTATCCTGTGGGAAATGAACTGAATTTCCAGAATGGGAGAGAAAACAGTAAGTTAAATTCTTAATATAAGTCTTTCAATTGGTGTAATTGAATTCTCATTGACTACAAGGATGATATTTCTATCAGTTTGAGCAATAAGAGGAATGAACAAGAAGCTAGGGATATTTTGCCTTCAGTATAAATAATAGTAGATTACCGTAGAATGTATAAGCTGATCTTAATTAGCTGCCTGAATCTTCTTTATTGCCAAATATGGCTGTAGAAATAGAACTCTAGGCCTAGAGTGGAAAGGTCTTCTTCCAGTTCAGTTGATAATGGGAAAAGCTGTTTGTCTGGAATACTAGTCAGCTAATTTGAGGTTACAATGTCTATTTGATTGGACTTTTACAGTGGAAATCATGTGTTTGAAAGACAGGAATAGTTTCAAGAAAAATAGAAATTTGAAAAGAAACTCCCCAAAAGAGAGAGAAAGAAAGAGAAAAAGAAAGAGAGAGAGAAAGAAAAATACAGCTGGAAGCAAAGAAAATGTGAATGAACTGTAGCGAAAGAAACTCACTCCAGGGGTCTGCACGCCTGTATTTGCCTCAGGTCGTGTCATTTCTACTTGAATGATTCAGGCTATATCACTTGTTTTTTCTCTGAATTTCAGTCTCCTCATCTTCAAACACCGCACGGCCTGTAAACATCAGCATCTCAAATTATATCTGGAAAACTTTCACAGTTAATTTTTAATTCATCTGCTTGTTCTGTTTATTATTATTATTGTTGGTGGCTGTTTTATGTATGGAGAAAGATAGACATTTCTACTAACAAATTAAAACAAGTTCGAGAAGCAAATTCAAAATGTGATACAGTGAAGAGACTTGGAATAACACGAATCACTGAATAAACACTTTACACCAAGGCTGGTGTCACTACCATATAGTTATGGAAAGCAATTTTGTATCCAGAACATTAGCTAAATATCATATGTTGTTCTGGATTATAAAATTAGAATTGGCTCAAATTCTAAAAAGGAATCCTTATGTGTTTTTAAAAGAAAGCGGAAGAAAATAAAAGAAAAAAGGGAAGGAAGATGCAAAAGGCAATGTTCCTATTGCAAAACTCTATTTGGGACCACAGGAACAAACAATATGAGCTGTGTCTCTAGAATTTTGCAATGAGTTGTTCCTGGAATTTAATTTCTTACAGCAGAATCATCATGATCTTTTGATCGTTACACTATCCATTCTCTGTTATTCCTTCACCCATTCTCCAGGAATAATTTAAAAATATTTTTCTTCAAATTAAAAAAAAGATGCAATTGTTATTCTGCTTTTAAAAAATCCTTGTAGATTTTAAGGTGCTGTTGGAATAATCTCACAAGACTTCTCTGTGTAGTTCGAGGCCATACACAAGTCCTGCCGATGTCTTCAGTCTCTTCTTGCTCCCCTTCCCCTTCTTACCTAATGGCCTGGAAGGTCTTCAAGGACACATAGATTGTGCCCTGGTCAGAGTATTGATACACATTTTTCCTTTAGCCTATAACGTCTCTGCCCACATGATGTTATACCATTGTCTCTGCTGGAATATTACCTTTTTTTTTTTTTTTACAAATGTTTCTCATAATCTCCCCTATGGCTGATATCCCATGTAGAAACCTACTCAATTATTCTACCATGCAAGTTAATTTTATTTTGTTACTTTTTGTAATTTGAAATTATACATTTGTTCATATAATTATAGTTTAATTCTTATTTCTCTCACTAGCAAATCACTTTCATACCTATTTTGGCCATTAGTGTAGAATGGTACCGACCAATTAGATATGCAAATTTTTGTTGGATAAATGATTGAGACCCACTTTCAAATTCAGAGAAACTGGAATGTTGAACTGTCTTCTTTTATTGGAACTTACATTGTGATTATTAAAAATCTGCGGAAGAGGAGATCAAGGGATGGTTCATGTGACATACAACCTTTCAGTAATAAGAGGACTGGAAAAATTGCTCTATTAGGATGAAGTTATTAAAATAGCAGAATACAGAGGGGTTTTCTCTGGTCACATGCTCATAAAGTAGTAAACATTAAATACTGAAGTTGCTTCTGAGATGCAGAAAAAAGTAGCTCCTTATAACGTTCCAAGATTAAACAAAATAAAGGTGAGAGAGGAAAGGGCCACAGAGAAACAATACTAAATTAAGAGACCAACTCTACACAGCAGAATTTGCTGAAGATATCACTATGTCAAAAATGGGGAAATACAAAACGGAATACAATACAAAATGGAATTTATGCATCATGAACTAAGTTCTTCAATGTTTCATGCTATAGTATTTGGGGTCTTCAAAGGAAGGAAATTCTGTGGGGGAAATTCTTTGAAAAATTGCATGATAAAGCAGAACACACTAGATTTGCAGTGAGGACAGATGTCACTGTATTTAACTCACCCATTATTTCTCATGTGACACTGGTACATGATATCCCATAGTCATAGCAAACATGAAGGTATGAGAATTAATCTAAGCTTTAGACTCCATGTCTGGCAATTCCTGTTCTAATATTCTAGAGAAGACTAAATCAGTGCTGATTTTAAGACCAAAACCTGTGTATTTTGGACAAATATGAAGCTCTGGGCTGCAAACCTTGAGGCAAAACACAAAGCCCTCTAGATCCTTTCTTCCTTATATTAATGATGCTCCCTGGTTATTGGTATATCCTGACTCTGCTATGGAAAATCAAATTCTGGAAGCCTGATGAAAATCTTTGCTGTCAAATACGCTTCTGATTTTCTATGAGGCTTTTCATTTTTACTTTTGTTGTTAAGAATTGCTATGGAGTCTGAGTTAGAGTCTGACCAGGGCTTTTAATACCATGAAAGAGAGTCTAGAATGTAAACAAAGGTAGTTACCCATATTTTACCTTTTACTATGGCTCTTTGATTTACCAAAATTAATACTACTATTTTTGAATGAATGGAAATTGTGTCACAGTGGCAGGATTATTGGACCTTTACAACCACTTTGAGTTAGTGAGAAGACCGCACATCTTTCATATTTATGATCCTTTCCATTCATCCTGCCTGACTCAAAACTCTTAATGTCTCACTTAGATTATGTTAACAGCGGCCTAGCTACTCTTCAGGTCAAAATGAAATCTGTCCTTGTGCTACTACAGTGAATTTCTTTAATGATCTAGTTGGTCATTCCGTGCATAAAAGTCCGCAGAGATGAAGATCAAATTCTTTTACATGATATGGAAACACCATCACGATCTGGTCAATCCCTTTTCCACTTCTCAACAGATCCAACTATTCTTTTCACCCACACCTGCCACTCTATTTCTGTTTACATTTGCTCATGCTTTTCCTTTAACCTCACAGGTGTTTCTTCCTAGTAAACTCACTCATCCTTCAAACTCCAGCCCACCTCTATTGCACTTTCTGTAACCTTTCTTGACATTTCACTTACCTTTCCCCACGCCAGCAAGATCTGTTTTCTTTCTGTAATCTCAAGCCAATCCATATGCTTGTACATTTCAGTGACTGCCTTTAGTACATTCCACAGATTACTGACCTAGAGGGTATTTTTCTAAAGCGTATATGCGCTTGAAATGATGGTGTCTTGTATAGTGAATGGTACGTAGTTGGCCCATAAGCAGTGTTGGTTGAATTCTTCTGAAGTCAACTGAGATAAATTGAACTCAATGATTGTATAAAAGCATGACTGCTGAATATAAAAGATGAAGAGTCTTTCAAATTCTGGAGAATGGTGGCAGTGTGCTCTTTTGACTTCGCAGAAAAATGGAATACCATGCTTTCTGTTCTCCAGGAGAAATGTTCTCTGTGCAGCAGCCAGAATGCCAGCAAGCATATCTCCTTCCTTTTCCATGTGAACATTAATAGGATGTACCAGAAGAAGGGACCTGGGTAAAATGACAGGCACCACACCCACAAGTAAAGTGAACTACTCTCCGCAGCTGTTACTTTCTCCACGTGTTCCTCAGTAGAAACTTGCGGGCAGAAAACTCTGCAAGTAAAACTTTCTGTAAAGAAATTTTTAAGAACTTTCAGAAATAATGGAAATTAAGAAAACTAAGTGGCATACAAACACACAGGTGTAGAGGGATATGAAACAATATCAAATTCCCACCTATTTGTTCTCAAGAAGGACTACCCAGCACCACTAGGTTAAATTCTTTCTGATTTATTCCTGTTTGTTTTTTCTGTTGAGAAAAATGACAGTGATGGTAGTTAGTGTTACACTTTGGGTTGATATATCTTTGCTTTTTGGCTTTTATATTCCTTTTTTTCTTTTTTTTTGCTAGTTTGGGTTTCTTTTTTATAAGATTCTTATTCAGGCAAATTAAAATTTATCAATGCTCTTGTGAAACTTTTAAGGAGCTTTGTAAAAAATTTTGCTGACCTGTTGCAGACTAGGAATGAGAAAGTTCCCAAGAGCCCAGTGTGGAGCCTGTGACTGTTTCAGAGGGAGAAGGTGAGGGTGGAAGCCGGGTGCTCTCACTCACCCAGATGCCTCTGCTTGCAAATTGCTTTGAATATAGATGGGGAGCCCTCGTTTCTACTCTCACAGTGAGGTTACTGATGCAGATAGTTTTTCTCCACACCTGTTATCAAAGTTTCCGGGATGTCACATCGTTACCTCTGGAGCCAGGGAAGGAGGGGGTGACCACGCACAGAGACAGCCTTTCTCCACCAGCTCCTCTCACTCCAACCATAGCAGATTTTTTTTTTTTTTTTTTTTGTGGTACTGGGGATCGAACTCAGGACCCTGGGCTTGCTAGGCAAGCGCTTATTCCACTGAGCTATATCCCCAGCCGAACCATAGCAGATTTGATCACCGTTTTAACTAGTTGAGTTTTCCTAAGATCTCTTCAGACAAAACTGTTCCTTGAAATCTGTGTGTAGATAGATGTCTGACGGAGAATCAAATTCAAATCTGAACTCTGACCTTTGTTCTGTTGGAGCATGTGAGCCTCAACCTTGGACCTCCAGATCACCACTGGGCAGCAAGTGGGCAGTCAAGTCTCTGTGCAGAAACTCTAAAAACACTCCTGAGCAACAGGGGCCTGAGCTGGCAATACATTGCAGTGCCAAATAGGTGTCCCAGGAGGAGAGGGCATGGAAGCTCTGAGTGCCTGTTCTCATAGCATGCCCCATGTAGCTCTTCCTTTGGGCAGTTTCCAAATTGTAACTCATATAATAAACCTGCATTAATGTGAATTGTGTGACTTAGTGAATTAGTGAGTGTGAGTCTGTGGTGGGACCTCAGTTTATACTTGGGCCTGCAATAATGTGGGGAGTCTGGGCATCCTGTTTCCAACTGGTGGCTAAAGTAGAGGAGTCTTATGGGACTAAGCCCTCCATGTGTGGGGGCTGGGCTAACTCCCCTGTTAGTTCTGGAATGGGTGAAGTGCTGGGAACCTGCTTGGTGTCAGAGAGCTGGAGAATTGGTTGTTAGTATTGGAAATGGCATGGTATATTTGGTATCAAAGAAGAAAAATTTCAGTACTTACTCTGTGGACCCAGGAAAAGCACAAAATTGTCCTGGATTTTGTTCTCCTTAATTTGGAGTGTGCATAATGCCTATTTTTCAAAGAACTTAGCATACAATTTAGAAATGTGCACACACCCACCCCCCCCAGAAATCCCAGAGTTTGATTTTAACAGGTGAACAATAAATTGCAGCCATAATTACTTTTACTTTTATCATTTTCCTTATTCTCATTGTCAAATGTATATTTCATTTTCTTTTATTTACTAAGGGACTTTGCTTTATTATCAATAAAGTAATTATACAATGAGAAAACATTTCTAACATCCCTTTGCACTAAGTCTTCCTGGCTGGTGAATGATTTAATAAGCAACAATGAAATATCAGGAGCTGAATCATAGATAAGTTACCTAGACCTGGTAGTGCTTTGTAAATAAGGTTAATGAATACAGGGATAAATAGAAACTGTTGATGTTTCCAACACAGTCTCATAGGAATTTAGGAAGGTCAACATATTTACAGAAAATTTGTGACTATAAATAGTGATTGCTAAAGATTCCCCACCCTAGAAAGAATGAAATATAATATCATTGCCCTGTCTCCAGATTTATTTTCTTTATAACTCCTGTTGTTGTATCTTTTTATTTTTGTCTATTTTCTGCTTCCTTATTCATGTATGTAAGTTACAGAAGTGTATGAATCTTCTTTGAACATAATTCAACACAACTTATGATATTCAAAACAATGCCCAAGATAAAGAAAGTTCAGTGCACATTTTTGTGATTAATAAGTGACTGAATGCTCAGGGCACACAAATATACAGACAAAAACCTATAATATAATACCATTGCCCTTAACCTGTAATTTTAGAAACTTAGGAAGGAGAAAAAGTGAAGGGCACCTTTGATGTCGGAACTGCTAAAGACAGTAGGTGGGCTCAGCGGTTTCCTGCATCAAGTTTGGTCACATTTGTCTTTTGACTGCAGAGGAAAGAGTCAGAGACAGTCTTCAGATGTATTATTCTGGACTATTTTTCTACTTGGATTCTCTAAAACGGACTGCTTTGTTTTGAAAAGTGAGTTCTTGTCTAAATCCATGCTCTACCAGAAAAGGGTGCAGAGTTGATGCCTGTAATATCCCAGGACACAGTGCCAGCTTCTCCTCTTACCTCACACAACTCCTGAGCCATTTTGTTATATGTCTTACATTCCTGTAAGGCCTCAGTGTCAGAGCCCTGCAAAGTTGGGTCTATCTTTCACATTCAGAGAATAAATTATGATAACCTATATTCTCCTACCAGACTGGAGGGTCATAAAGTAGCGTCCCTCCTCGGGAGCTAGTAACTTAGGAAATCATAACCCTCCATGAATGTAGGGAAGGGAAGTGTTGGAGTCATGGAAGGCACTGTGCTATTTATCACCAGTGTCACATCGATCTCTTTCCTATTTCTAGAAAAATGCACAGTCACACTTACAAAGACCTAGATTATCGACTTCGCTTCAAATCCGCTGTCTTTTACATCTCCAGTCATCTCACTGTGCAGGAGAAATTACTGAAATTCTGTGTAGTTTTGGGTATCCAAAGTGAGGAGGTGGCTCATGCCTTCGTTCCCAGGCAGGCCATTGAGTTGGAGCAATCCTAACACAGTTCTTCAACTCCATCATGGCACACTGTACTACAGGTATTACTTGAAAAATGAGTTTTTCCATGCATTTTGGAGTTACTTTGTTTATGGAAAGTGTCCTAAGGGCTCACGCTGAGACAGCAACAAGATTTAGAGGAAAGCATATACACGCTGTGGTTTAGATCTGAAATGTCATCACAAGGCCTAATGCTCAGTTAGGGCTTGTGGATGGTGACTTGAGGTCCAGTTACTAGAGTCAAGTTACTGAGGCCATGACTTGGAAGGTTCTGTCTCCGTCCAGGCTCCTCCTTTCCCTACCTGCTTCTGGACTGTTATGAGAGGGGTAACTACTCCCTTCCCAGGGCATTCCACCATGCAGTTTCTGCTTTAACCCTCCCAAACATTGACCTAAATTTCTGAAATTGTGAGCCAAAATATACCTTTTTTTCTTTTATGCTGTTTGAGTCTTGTGATGAGAAAGGGATTAAGACACATGATCTTTAGCATTTCTCAGATTTTCATTTGTGTTAGAGCTCTGTCAAGTACTGGGAAATGTTTTGACTATTCCTAGGCCTATTTTCCATCCATTCAATGAGGGAAATAATATTCATATCATGGAGTGTTTTGAAGGTACATCATGATGTAAGGTAAATGGAGACTCATCTTCCTACACCCTTTAACAGTGATATGCTCTACTTCTGGTTTGTTAGCATTAGTCAGGTAGGTTCACCTGCAAGAAGGACCTGAGGATCAGGGATCAGATAAGTGGAATGCTCAAAGGAGTATCCCAGCTGCTTCATTTAGTGTAGGGAAGCTTTCTAATCAATCTTATATTCCCATGCATACTTACACTAAATCCCACTCATGTAAATATTCTAGTGTTTTCATACTTTTGTCTGAATGGGAAAATGAGTAATTGCACGAATAACTCATGAAACATACTTTTGGCCCTGCTATGGTTAAATCTGAAACGTCCCTCAGAGATCCCGGTGTTGTGCGCTTAGTCCCATCTGACGCTAGTGGGAGTTGCGCTTGAGAAAGATGGTGCCCCACCGCTTCCTCTTTCCTTCACCTCTTCACCTGAGGTGAATGCTCACTGTGCCACTCAGTGCTGCCCTGATGTGCCTCCTTCTAACCTGGCCAAAAGCAGTGGTTCCCAAAATGAAGGGCTGAATCCTCCAAAAGAAACAGGCAAAATGAAGCTTTGTAAGATGATTGTAGGTATTCCATTACAACTGTAGGAAGCTCATTAACACTGGCTTTAAATAATTTCTTTGGTTCAACATTGTCAAATCACTTAGCACAGGCATTACATGAGCCAAACAGCTCACAAGCACACCTCAAAAGGTTGCCCATTCTCAAGGTGCTCAACATAGAACAAGAAAGACAGACTTATAACCAGCCAAGGAGGATAGCATGTGCAGAACACGGGAGATGTGTAGTCAGGGCACCACCAAGGCAGGAAGGTATGAGAATGAAAGTACTAGCTATTTACTACCTACATGATTTGCAAACAACTCTTGGCAGCAGGGACTACCAAATTCCTTTCAGGGATGACACAGCTAAGAGTCAGAGCACAGGTTGTGTTTGTAAATTCAGTGGCCTAGGCAAGAACAAGACCCAGAAAAGCAGCCCGGTTGGTCAAAACTCAGTTATCTGACCACTGAGGGACTGCTTGTTGGAAAGACTTTTACTACTCAACTCCACTGCGCTCATGTATTTCTGCAGTGGTGACTTTTGGATCACCACCCTGTCCCAAAAGGTCCATAGCATCCCTCAGAGAGGGGCTATTGCATTCTTCCAGCACCCCACTAGGAGTGTTGGTGTTATACTATATTTGCGCCTTCTCTTTCCAATTGTATTAAGTCTGACACAATTAGCATGTGTTTTTATTCCTTTTCTAGATCTGGTTGGAACAGAAGGTTTTTCTCTAATTAGTTTATATGTTAGAGTTCATGTATCATTCTGGTGCTGCCTAGAGACTCACTGATATTATAGGTACAATATAAATACTACTCATTAATCATGATTAATTCTAAATAAACACTTAAGACATGTAAAGGTACAACAAGGCAACTCTGTAGAAGAATCTGAAATAATTGAGATCAGGAAAGCCTCCATTATTAGCAGCTGCTAGGCTGGTCTCAGTGATACATAGTACTTCATTCATTTTTCCCCAGGCTGTCCTTCTACATGACTGTATTTTGACAGGCAAAAGCAATTAAAGTCACTGTTTTGGAACTGAGTTCATGTTCTTCACGGTCTCTAGTTCTCATCTTCTCTCTCCAAACAATCTGTCATTAGCACACACCACACAGTGCTCTGGTCTTGGGCTGGACTCTGCAGAGCTGAAGTGAGAGATTTCTTAGGAAAGTAGGAGACCTGTCATGGAGTTTGAAAGACTTTGTAGTAGGACTCCAGAATCTGCCTGTGCTTTCTGACAGCTGAAGGTACATGCACAGGGGCAACTGAACCATAGCATAAGTGTACACACAGTCATAAGGTCCAAGATGGGCAGAAATGTAGAAGTGTGGCCATTGGCCAAAGGAAGAAAGTTTACAACATGCTGTAAAAGACTACATCCAACTCTGCATAATTGCTTTAAGCCCAGGCAAAGGCAAATGGAAGGCAGTTAGGCTACATGAGGTTTTTTTCTCAAGTTTATGGAGTAATATTTTGCATACACAGACAGAAATTGGCTTCTACAGCAAGAACTCCAATACAGTGAAGTGGGTTTTAAAGGGGATAATGATCTCATTTGACTACACATCAGAATTATAACTTAATAGGTGTGTACAAAAACATCAATGAAGTGCTGGAGTGTGACTCAGTTTTAAAGACCTTGTTTAGCATGTTTAAGCCTCTAGGTTTAATGCTTAGCACCATAAAACAAAGGAAAAAAAGACAAATGATCTAGTTGTGTATTTCATATCTAAAGGAAGTGATTTTGTTTGAAAGGTATTCTCAAGTTATATTAATTATACAAAATTTGAATGTGCACTGCAATTGATTCTTACCCAGATGTGCACTTGTATATCTACCACCTCCACAAACGTACACATTCTTTTTCTCTCCTATGGTTCTCCCAGTCCTCCTCCTTGGGGAGTTCTTTACAAATGTTATCATATACTTGGTGATATATTTTTGAAATAAACAATGTCATAATCAGCAAGCTGAACAACTGCAGTATAGAAGGAAGTCACATAAACCGAGATAGAACTTTTGTTTGTATTTCTTGTTGCTTGCTTTTGTGCCCTTTTTTTTTTGTATCAGAAATCAAACTCGGGACCTTGAGCTTGCCAGGCAGGAGTCTGTGCCACTGAGATATGTCCTGGGCCCCTGTACATGCTTAAAGATTCTTTATTGTAGGAGATCTAGGAGTCATTCTTAATAGGAAATTGATAGCCACTCAATCATAGTTACAAAAGGAACAGGTCTGGCTCAGTGTGCATCTTTAATGGGGAATCTTTTGTTACTTTGGGTAGAACTTCGTTTATGAAGACCTTTGCTGATGACTGTTAGGTACTTGTTCAAGAATAATTCCTTAATGTCTAAGTGTCTTTAACTTGGTTTGGGTGGAAGGACTTCCTTTCTCTAATATCCTCACCAAGATAATGGTACCGTGAATGAATGGCACACACCCATAACTAGAATTCTGTCTTTCTGTGCTCCCTGTGACAGTCACATCCTTTCTGTAAGATCAATATTCTCAGTGCTTTGTGGGAATAGGTACTGTTGCAAACCTCTTTTGTCTTCTACCTGATTTCTCTTTGAATTCTCTGATATCAGAGTATTTTAGAGACATGTGATATCACTAAAACACTAAATTCACACAATTTTCCTGTGAAGGTGTTCTTTTTAGCCTCATCTAATACCTGCCAGGCCAGAGAGCCAGAGAGTTCAGAAAGTTGAAGAGCTCTGCCAACACAAGAAAAAAAAATTAGTGTGTGTGTGTGTGTGTGTGTGTGTGTGTATGTATATATATATATATATATATATATATATATATATATATTCTCCAGACAGAGTTATGTCGGTGGTGATAAATCTTGCTGCATAAAATCAGTCTGTCTTATTTATTTCTATTGGTTGTGCTGGATGGGTTTTGCTTGCTATGGTTTCATTACTTATTTTATTTTCTGCACTAAATTTAAAATGTATGGGACAAATTGCTCTATGGCACTATTTGGGTCTGATTGAAAGAGAGGAAGTTAGCTGGAAATGTAAAAGCTCCATGTCACACTGTCACCTCCTCTATTGAAGTGTCTTCCTGAGTTACAGACGTGGTGTATTTAGTTTCTACTTAGTGCTTCCACTGAGCTCTCATTTCCTATAGACAAAATGAAAAACATCACTAATATAAAAGGGTCTTTATGATTCCTCTTTCATCTCTATCACCTACATAGACTTAAAATCTACACTCCAGCAAATCTGATATTTTATTTCCTTAAACAGGGTGTCTTTTCTCATTTCTAGTCCTTGTGCACCTAGTTTTCTCTCTTTGGTTCAATTTTCCTTACTGTTTGACTGTGTTTATCACATCTTAGCTGAAAAGTCACTTAGTTGGAGATACTCTCCCTTGTGGTTGGTCGTTTTTGGCTTCTGTAACCATTTGTAATACGTCCCAGGCTCTACATAAGTTTTGCCAAATCAAAAAGAATGACAGGTATAAAACAACATGAGAAAGAGCAGGACACAGAATAAGTCTGTTTGTAATTTGTAGGAAACACCAAATACTCAAATACTCAGATTGGAAATTTTGTGAAAATGAGATGTAGCTTTAGGGTTTTAATTCTCCTCTGTGGGCTATTGTGTCTCTGAGGGCCACTCTCCTCACTGCAGTACACTCACATAGTGTGTGCCCCTCACCACTTAGCGGCTGTGTGTCCTGCCGTCTGGTGCCTGGTGCTGTCCTCATACTGGAAAACAATAGTGACCTGACGGGTAAAATGCTCCCTGTGTGGAGCAGACCAGCTGAAGAGGGGACCCAGTGACCAACCGAGTAAATTAGTTCAAAGTTTTAAGCAATAGCAAATGTTATAAAAATAAGGCTGCAAATGGAACAAGATACAACTGTGTACAATCATTTGAGTCCCTCTGAGCAGTAATTAGGGGAGGCTGGCCTAAGAAGTTGACAGCTAGTCAAAGGCCTAAAGAGCAGAAGGACATGAGGCACGAAAACACCTAGAGAAGAGTATTCCAGGAAGAGGAAGAACCAAAGCAAAAGGATTAAAAGAATGAAGTGATTGAAGAATCCCACAAAGTTCTACCAGTTAGTTAGAATCATCATGAAGGGGCAGGAGGGAGGAAAAGAAGGACAGAGGTGGAGAAAGGAGGCTTGTGCAAAGGAACTGGCTCTCACTGTTGCAAGGCCTGCAGCGGTAGGTCTGGAACGCACAGGGAAGGCTATCAGGAGCCCAGGCTGAAGTTCTGCGGTTTACAGGTAGAATGTTCTTTTCCCGAGCTCTACCTTGAAGGCTTTTCAACTGATAGAGCAGTCCAAACAGATTGTCAAGCCTAATCCCCCATAAGGTAACTGACTGTAGAAGTTAATCGTGTCCAGGAAATACTATCTTCACATGAACACCCACATTAGTGTTTGATTGAAGAGCTACTGACTACAGCCTAGCCAAACTGAGGCACAAAATCACCCTGGGATAGCAAACAGGACGAACTGTAAAAAGACCTGTTCAGTCAGAGGTGCAGCACGCCAGGCGGTGATAAGAGATGAAGCTGAAGGTGTATCAGGGGCAAGATCACACATGCCTCGGAGACCATAGTAAGAAATTCATGTTTGCTTGCAAGAAAGTCAGCAAAAGGATTGGGGAGTTCTGACCAAGAGCTGATAGGTACATAAAATGAGATGAGACCTGGAACTTCAAAAATGCTAACCATGCACTATAGCACAGAGCTCGACCCTCAGCTCCAATGCTCTAGTTTTAAAAGATTGCTTAATTTGTAAAAAGAAAAATAAATGAACCACTTATGGGGTTATTGTTTTAGTCTGTGGTTGAGATGAGGATGTTTTGTATTAGGGTAGAAGAGGTGAAGATAGGGACATATTTTACTCTGAATATACTTTAAGGATAGGATCCTAACATTTGTTAGTAGGATTTTATATGGTGGATGAAATGAAGTGGAAAGAAGGGTGACCTGTAGATTTTATGTAATTAATTAGATGGAGGGGTCATAACTGAGCTGGAAAAGATAGGTGAAGGTCAGGGATAAGCGACAATCACAAGCTGAATGTTGCTGTATTAATGAGATGTCTAGTACACATCCTGGCGGTGATGGGAAGTAAGTACCCGATAAATGCGTATGAAATTTGGAAAGGTAATGATGAGATAAATTTAGTACCATCATCATATCCTAAACTATGAGACCTTTTCAGAAGAGGAGGAAGATCAATAACAGGAGAGCACTAAGGAGTAGCGAGGAAGGTAGAAGAGCCAGGAGAGCAGGCGTCGAGGAAGCTAAGAAAAGAAATGGTCCATGAATGAATGAAAAACTACACTAATAACAAGTTCTTAGCATATTCCTCAGCTGCTGGCAACTATGTCCCAACTTACGGCTCTCACCCTCAAATGACTCAAAAGCATGATGTGCTTAGAATGAACTGAGGCATCCTGAAGACCTTGAGTGGACAAATCTATCACACCCGAACATCCATGCACCTTGGTGTTTATTTTCTCTTACTTTTCTCCTGCTTTATCATCTTCCAACCTCAAACTTCTATTATCACTACATCTGCCAAAACACTGTGAAAGAAAATAAAATGAAACTAAGCAAAAATCCCCTTTAAATTATATCATAAAGCCAACATCTTCTCAGTCTATAATTAAATCTACCTATTGCTCCAAGGAAAAGGAAACTGAAGAAGTCCGCACACTGGACAGATTCCTCCTAGGCTGAAGGAAGGGAAGAGGAGCAGAAATGCATGCTGGTATGGGATGAACAGTGTGACACCAAGAAGGTGGATAGACAAGGTCTGCTAGACATTGGCGACACAGCAGAGGAACACAGACAGAAGCTCTTCTTCTGCTGCAGTGAGCATTCCATCAGATCTTAGCTTCCTAACGTAGAGGTTAATTAAAGGTTGTATTTACAATGTCTTTCACAGGGTTTGGAATATTATATGCACTGGATATTTTGTTTTTCGCACCGGATATTTTTAAAGAAATTATAGAATTATTGTCATGGTAAAATGGTATCTCATCCTGAACCTGAAGGACATCATAGAGACCATCATGTACAATTTCTTGTTTGATGATTAGAGACAATATGTCTCAGACAAGTACCGTAATTTGTCCAATACAATCTAGCGATAGAGATAGCAGACAAACTATGAGATTTGGCTTTAGCAATCATTCGTTTTGTGACAAACAAGTACTTAGGGATTTGAATGTGACATATGACACTTGAAAACGTGCCTTTTTAAATTTTTAAAGGATATAATCCAAAATGAACATTGTCCCTTAATCTGACTTTCATATTAAAGATTGGGCAATTTGAATTAAAATAGGCCAAGAAAATACAGCTTGTTGATAAAAAAATTGGATGAGAAAGGGGATAAATTATTTTGTGCTACTATTCTACGTAAGAAGAGGATTAACACTCAATTTCTTAAATATGACATTATAAAAAAATAAAAGGATAGAAAATAATAGAGATGAAAGGAAATAAAAACCTTTTTGGTTTTTGTCATTAACTAATTATCAACAAAGACCTTTGTCATAAATTTCAAAACCTCCTCTGCGTGTAGACAGACATGCACACCCTCATCTGTCCCTGAGATACATCCTGCAAGTTGTTAGATTCCTGAGCATAAAAGGTTCAAAACCTTACTTTGAGAATTGGAAAAATGATACGTGCTGGTGAGGCTTGAGTGTGATAATCTGCACGAACTACTCTATCTCTACAGCACAGATTTTACTCTCAGAAACTTTGTAAATAACGACAAATAAGCAAAAAGCCCTCAGCAGCTGCAGTCACACAGGCATGGACTGGACTTCCTCGGGTCCCCCAGTCACTTCTCCTCCCGTCTGCTATTTCATGTCCTCAAACTTCAGATGTTTTGGATGAAAGGTGGGTACAGCAATCGCTGTTGTCTAGATGCTCCACAGGAACTGAGAAGCTATAAGTAAATAAACTAATACTTGGAATTTTGGAGATCCATCACTGACTTCTTTATCACTCCTTTGTGTTCACATCAGCAATTTCTTTTCCCGGGCTCATCCCCCCCATATCTTATTCCCAACTGACCTACCTCTCTGAATATCAATCAAAAGTTTCTCAAGCATATTAAGTGAAGAAACTAAAATGTCATGCTTGCCTTAAGGTACTCATTTTAATGGAATCCTTGAAAACCTACAAGCCTTAAAAAAACAAAAGATATCAATATTTAATGGTGGTATTTGAAGGACTCCAAGGGAGAAGGAGCTAAAACAATTTGGATTTCACCAAATGTAACCAAATTTATCTTATAGATGAGAAAACTTAACATAGAGAGAGGGTAATGACAGGTGTCTCACAATAGCCCAAGGTTTTTAACCCACGCGGGACCTTAGGTTATTACATTGAATAACAGAATGCTACCTACGAGAAGATTCAGCAGCAGCTACCTTACAGCCAGCAGCACAGACTTCCTGTACTCCTATCAGACACTCATATCTAGCAGTAGCTAGATCAGATTCCTGGATCTCAGGACCCAAAAGCAATACTTGTCATTGGGCTCCTCATCCTAAAGAAGAGTGTACTAATCTAATACTTGGCAAGCAATGCCTAACTTGAAGTATACTCACGAATTAACCACTGATAAACAATATGGATATTTTAGGGACTATCTTATCATGAGACAAGATGAATTGACTTTGTATGTGTTCTACCTCACTGATAAGAAACATCCAAGGTTTAGAAACATAGATAGAACATATCTGAATGCAACAGGTTGGTGTCTATTTCCATCGATTTTCCCCATCTCAAGATAGTTTATGTAGGTGTCAGATCAAAGATTGTCTTCATTATAAGTATGGGCCCTATGCATGAGCCAAATTTTAGATTTTGATTTCCAATGCATAGAGAGAAAACAAAACCCACCAAACGGTGGTAGTCTCTTGGGTCTATACAGATGACCATAGAATGCATACAATACATGTGATACATGAAATGTTGTAACATAACTTGAGTGAAAACCTTTCTTCAACCTACATGGGTGACTTCTGGTCCCATTCTTCAAGTGATCATCTCTCAGAACCTGACTATTGTAAACTTTCAGATGTTCAGAGGGATCAGCTTGATTCCCTTTTAAATCACTAAGTGCAACTGTCCATACATTGCATCCGTTTGAGAAGTTTAGAAGTTTCACTAAGCGACTCAGCAGGGGGCCAGGGGCCTCACTTTGTAAACACCCTGAACCTCCACAAGAGGAGGACACCAAGATGGTGTGAGTGCTACAGCTGCCCTGGGGGTGGCAGCCTGCTTAAAACATAAGGGAGGAAAAGAGTCTTGCTCTTCCTCTTTTGTTCTTCCTGCTTTTTCTGTTCTCCGCAACCTTGAACTGTTGCTCTTGTGTTATGCCATTCTGTCTTGGAGCCAGCTGATTATGGACTAAAACCTCTGCAAACTGTGAGCTAAATAAACCTTTCCTTCCTTAATTTTAGGCATCAGTTATTTTGTCTTAGCAACAACAGAAAGTCAGGTAAGACACTAAGAGGGATACTGTAGGTGATGAAGTTTTTAGAGGGGACCAATTCCAAAGCAAGACTGTACAAGAGGAAAAAGAACAAGCCTTTAAAGAATGAATTATCTGAAACTATCAGTTTGAGAAAGAGAGATGGAAAAGAATAGTAGAATGTCAGAAACAGTAAAAGAATAGGAGTAGGTCATATTTCAGAAACATCAAAAAAAAAGAAATGAATATCATAGGAGAAAATTGTAATAAAATTGTCAAAGGAAGATCAGAGACAAGGCAAACTAAGGGAGCCAAATTTTTAAAGAATAAAATTTGCATAAAAGAGGATTAAAAATTGAAAAAAATTATAAAGTAAAAGATCAAATAAAGACTCCTAGGAAATAAATGAACAGGGCAACAAGAAGGATTCTGCAAAGAACAATAAATACATTCCAGATGATAAGAGTACCATGAGGAAAACATCAGAGAGAAACCTCAGAGTGAGTCAAATAAAAGCGAAACATAATTTAAAGTTCAGCCCACAGAGGAACTGAGAAGATGGAGATAAAAAGGATAAAAGGGGTGAGTAAGTGACAGATATTAATACAATACTCAGAGGCATGAGAACTATTCAAAGCATAAAAGAGCAAAGGTGGTGTCGGGTGTGAAAAAAATGTACAGTGCACCTAGACAGAGATTTTTAAAATTGTTGTTATTTTAATCTATTAAGAATCCTTCCATATTGCTTTAAATAACATTGGCAAAAATGATACAAGTAGTGTTAAAACTATAATTAAGAGTTTATTGATGCATACAAATGGCTATTGCAATATTAGAAAAGTCACTTCAGGACACTTAAAACACCACAAATATCTAGAGAGCTAACTCAGTCCCCGTGCACAGTTTAGCTATATTATCTACCTCCCTGGGGGGAAGAAAACAAGGAATGTGGGATTTTGCATATAAGAATCAAAACAAAATGGTTTTGAACTCTTTCTTCATATACAAGGCTTATATTTCAGGATATTTGGAGAAACAGAACAGAGATTAAGTCCATTGCTATGAACTATGTAGTGATTTTCTCCTACTGTTCCTTTCTTGCAACTCCAAGATGCAAGCCAAATGCTGAAATGTAAAAATCACACCTATGCAGGTATGCCTGTGTCTTAGTTACTTCCTTACAACTTTAAAGGAGAAATGCTTACTGTGGCTCACAGTTTGTAGAGTTCTCACTCTACAGTCAGCTGGCTCCAAGGCAGGGTAGCATTGTGGAAGAGTACGGCAGAGAAGTAGTTTGTAGCACTACAATGGGAAGCACAGAAGGGAGGGAGATAGACCCTTCCAGGCCACATGCCCAGTGACCAGCCTCCAACCAGGCTCTACCTCCACACATCTCTTTAGGTATAAGTTCATCAGGGGACCAATCCAATAATTACTATTAGGACTTCACTATCCAATCACCTCACCCAAACCCTACTTACCAGCTTATAAGGATTTGGAGGGAGATCTACACATGAACCCTAACAGCCTATGTCAAACACAGGTGTTGACATCTATTTATCCAGGAACTTCCACTTAAAATGTTCAATACAAGAGACCTCGTTGGTTGTGTAGGACATGAAAGGATAAAAGAGAGGGAGGGAGGGTAAAAGGGTAGAAAGACTAAGCTAACAGAGAAGGGCTTGTTTATAAGAAATGTGTTGATTTTCCTTTGAGAAGGAAAACAAAATCGCTTAGGAATTTGGTATTCACCACTCAGAGAAATACAGCACAAAAGTGCAGACTTATATTTGAGAATTAATGTTAACCATTTATGTCTAGCTTGAAGTTTCTTGTATTTCTCTAAAGTTACAAGTGAGAATTTTGTATTCTCCTTTGAGGAAAAAGTGCGTAAAGTAATTTTGCATATTCTTATGCTGCACATGGGCTGAATTTTTAGAAATTTTTTAAAAGATTTAAAATAGGACCTTGAGGGCTGGGGATATAGCTCAGTGGAATAAGTGCCTGCCTGGCAAGCACAAGGTCCTGAGTTCAATCCCCAGTACCGAAAAAAAAAAAAAATTTAAAATAGGACCTTGTAATTTGTGTAAATGACAATAGTAAAATCTTCCAAAAAGTGCTAAAAATATGCACTGTTTCAAATAAAACCAAGAAATGCAGTATTTAGAAAAGGACTGAAATATCATATATTCATATGTCATGTCGCCCATCTCTGAAATTAGAGTACAATTGTAGTCTAATTTCAGAGGTGAGGGAAGATCAAGATGCACAGAGATAAAGTGATTTTCTTAATCCAAAGGATGAAGCTCATCTATTGAAACCCCTGAGGAGTGCTTTATGAAGAAACATGGAGGAGCTTGTATTTAATTTAGATAGATTTTAGCAAAACTTGTTTTTCAAAACCTTTATATGAGAGTAAAGAAATTAATATTAAAAATTAAGCAGCTGTAATATGCTTATGTATACAGTCATTTATTATGGCTTCACTATATAGTGGGTTTTTCAAAAAAATATCTAATTCTGTATTGTGGAGTTTTCACTATATCATGGGACTCTGTAGTATATAGGTATTTTTATAGAATTTTACATGTTGTTAAAATTACATAGGTTTAAGTGTGTAGAAAGTGTTTAGGAACATATGAAGTGTTTATAAGAGTGGGAAAGGTTTATAGGAGCATGGGAAGGGTTTATAAAGCCTTAATATATATATAACATGCTGCTACTTCATGGACTTTCACCTACTGGGAGAGTGTTTCTGGAACGTAACCCCCTTAATTGGTAAGGGATTACTGTATAAAAGTGTCAAATATTGTATGGTGTGAAGCCAGAAGTTTCCAATATTTGTTGCTGCCCATTGGCTTCAGCTGCTCAGTAATATTTGACAGCATTCTTGGGCAAACTCATAGCAGTTCAATTTTTTGAGGACACAGGCCCAAATAACTTAGTAAATATTTGTCTTAGCAATTTAATAACTATCTAAAAATCCTAATAGCATAAAATGAAAGATAAGGGTAGGCTGGCTTCATCCTTAGCCTCAGTGCTTGGCCCCGGATGTGGGCACCTTCTGCAGACTGCACAGCTGCCTCAAATTGCAATCAGATGCATGTGTCATCTTTCCTTCTGTCCCACATTAGCTCATTCTACTCTTCTTCTCTATCACAGATACCCGATCCACGGTGTCACAAAGGTATGTGTCATCAAATGGAAGGTAGCAGGGTGTTCTCTGAGGCACCTCAATACAAAGTTTGACACACACCCTAAAGTGCTTTCTTTGATTTAGAAGAGTCATGGTCTTTTATTAATGGTGACAATTGAGGAAGCATTTCAACACTGAAAGAAAATCTGGTTTCTTTGTATGTCATGCAAAACAAATAAAAAAATAAGCAAACAAAAAATCTTCCTTTTTGTCTCCATCCTGTAGGTTTCATAAGAATTTCCTATCTAAATGGCAGGATTGTCTTTAAGACTCAGGTTAATTTAGAACAGAAGTAAACCTCTAAAGTCATCTAGTTAGTTTGAAACTGTTGTGTATATATTTCTAATTTGTTTACTTTTCTTATTTTCTTAGTTTATTTTTAATGAAAATCCAAACCAGGAAGCAAGAAAGCATGCTATAAAGTGAATAACAATTTCATCTGAGTTTCTTTTACTAATCTAATACATCTCTGCAATAGTGTGCATCATTTGAATAATTTCCCATCTCATACCTGCTTTGATCCTCACAGCATCCATATGTGACAGGCAAAGACATCATTAATATTTTTATGTTACCTTCCAGGATTTTATAATACTGGTAATAAAGCATCCGTACATCATTTGATAAATCAAAAGGTTTTATTGACTACCTTCCCTCCTTCCAGCATTATGTCAAAAACAGCAGCTTTCAGGAGAAGCATAAAACATGCTTTCTCCCCAAAGAAGAATATACTCGCTGTTAAAAAAGCTGTACACATATAAAAGAATTAGTGAGTTATTACAGAAAGCAGCAATAGCATTCTAGAACAATTAAAGAATGGAACAAACTAATAATCTTGAAGTTGTGCATCACTGACAATAAATAAAAAGCAAGTCTAAGTGGCGAGATCAGTGTAGCTACAGTGGCCCAGAAACTTAGTTCTCAGGAAAAAAGCTCAAGGACATGCCAAGTTCACTTCCCTAATTTATGCTTAGTATAACTGGAAGGGCTAAGAGGAATATTAAGAGTTTGAGTTTTTTATTTTCTGCTTGATATTCTTGTTAGTAATACAACACAATGGACAAAGTCTCTTGTTACATTATCAGTCATTATTTCAGTAACAAAGCTTTAACTGCAAGCAAATAGAATCAAGTAACTGACTCCTTCCCAGTAATTACTCAAGATTTGTCCAGTCGTAACATGGCTAAAATGGAATAGGCTTTTCTACTGTGGAAAATGGACAAATACATAGAAAAGTGATTAAAAGAAAAAAATATCTAGAATTGTAACTTATTCTAGTCAAACTGAGGAAAAATATCACATCTGAAAGGTAAGGGATTAGTAATATAGAACAAACAACCAAAGATTATGGGGAGACATGCAGGTCCAACCTGGATTAGCCCCTAGGAAAACAGGACCAGCAGCTAAGGTCTGTGTGAGGGAAGAGACTGTGGCTGACTATGAGTGGGCCTGCATGGTCTTCAGTCCTACCGTAGGCAAACAATGCAGTCATTGCAAAAGACATTATGTTTTGATTAAATGTTCTAAAATGAACGGATATCTTTTTTCTCATCTCCTAAAATTCATATTTTTCACTTAAGCTCTTGTTTTGTTTTGAAGCAGTCTCACTGTGTACCGAAGCTGGCCTCCAGCTGGCAGTAATTCTCATGCATCAGCCTCCTGATGCTGGGATAGTAAGTCTGTACCACCCCGTGTGCCTCTCCCGGTCCCCTTATTCAACACTATCTTCCTTGGCCAGACAGCGTCCGCTCCTCCATCCTCCGCTACTATCTGAAATCTAGACTCCAAAAGAGACAAGCGATAGCTTTTACATTTACTCCAGATATTCTGGAATCTGAATATTGTACGTCTCCATCTGGCAATGCAGCTTCAATATAGATAAGTTTCATTGGTTTCTCAGTATCTGGCCCTCCCTATGTACCTGTGTATTTCTGGTCTTGTGAGTGGGTCCCTATCTGTCATTTCCCCACCAAAACTTTTAGAATCTTTTCTGATTTCTGTCCCCTAATCATCCCCCATTATTTCTCCTGTTTCTTTTTTCTTTCTTTCCTCATTTTTACCTTCCCTCCCCACTTCCCTTCCCCCTATTCTTTCTTTCTACCTACTTTCTTGGCATTATCACTAACAAATCTCTCTTTTAGAGCCATAATTTCCTCCTAACTTCCTTCATAATGCTATTATTTATTATTAGCTTAATAACTATTTCAAATATTTAAATATAATAGCTCAATGTATTTAATATGTTTTTATTAGCAAATAAATTAAAAATTGCTGAACTTTAACCACATTTCTGCTTACTCTTTTTCTCTTTTCTTTAAAACCAAAATAAAGCCAAAGTGATTTTCCTGAAATTCAAATATGAATTGACCATTCTGAAAAGCTTCAAGATAATGTGAAAAACCCTTTCACATAGTGCACCTTCCTTCATCCTCTTCTTCTACCCCAGCTTTTTAGCTGCTCTCTTGCTCTGCTCTCTTTCCTAAGGAATGAACGGCAGGACCCATGTATAATCTGCTCCTTTGATAGGAATAATGTTTTCATGGTATAATGCTTACTTTTCCACACAGCAGATGGTGTAAGATACATCAACCCCGAGTCTTCCTAACTCTAACCCTAACCCACATACCTTCAAGTGAGCTAGAGTAGTAAGAATGAAGGAAGCCAGGTCTGGTGATGTATGCTGGTAATCCCAGCACTTGAGAGGCTGAGGCAGGAGGATTGTTGCAAGTTCAAGACCAGCCTGGGCTACAAAGTGAGCTCAAGTCCAGCCTGAACTGCATAATGAGACCCTGGCCCAAAAAGTCAAATAAAATAATGGAGAGGCAGCAGATAGTAACAAAAGAATGCACTTAATCCTGTGTGCATGTAGGAAATCACATGGAAATAAACCATAGAACCTCTTGGTCACCCTACAACAAGAGACAGAGGCAAAGTCATAGAGAAGAGGTGGCATGTCTAGCATGAGCAAGAGCACAAGCTCTCAAATTAAACTTTCTGAATTCAGTTTTGATTCTACCATTTCACAGCTAGGTAAGACTGGACAAATTACATCAACTCCTAAGAATCCTCTTGAACAGTGGGGTACACAACAGGTCTATTGTTTAATGATTAAATATCATTTATCAAATGGGTGAGAAAAATTGACACATAACATGCCTTAAGTAACTGAACATGACCCTTACACAGCCAGAGATGCATGGAAGGGTAACCTCATGGCAACCTAGTCTGAACAACCTCAAATCCTAGGCGACAAAAACGGAAGAAAATTCTCAGGAAGTTTTTGGATCATCACAGTTTCCAAAATAGTGTGATGGAAATAAAGATATATAATTATCATAAAATGGAAAAGAAAAGAATAGGCTCCTCATGAACTCTTTTCTTTTTTCAAATAAAGCTAAATTCAACACCAAGGATTCTTTCAAAGTCATTTCCTGAAGGGAAAGATCATAGACCTTCAGCTCAGTAATAATGACAGATAGCAAACATGGACAAAACCTACAAAAACAAATACATTAGCTCTTCTTTAGCTTTTAAAGAAAATGAGCCTTAAGATTAATAAATTAGCAAACTAGGGCTAGCGATATAGCTCAGTGGAATAAGCGCCTGCCTGGCAAACACAAGGTCCTGAGTTCAATCCCCAGTACCACAATAAATAAATAAATAAATAAACAAACAAACAAACTAAAAAACAACCAATCAGTAGATGAAAATGAAACAATATTTTTAGAATTTGAGTCCTAGAGAGTAGAGTGTTTCTGAGTGAAAATTTTACGTTCAGAATAAGATCTTGGTGCAAAGTAAGATATGAGAGCTTTGAAAGCACATGAAGATTGGGACAATGTACAACACAAATTTCTAGAAGTGAAGATAAGGATGGGTTTATAATCACCCTTTATTACTAAAAGCAACTTTGATACTAGAATCATTTATGAGAGCACATGCTGTAAGCATGTAGAAAGATAAGCAGGGTCTAAATGGATATTAGGCTGCATCTGCACAAGGAAAGTGAAAAGGAAGAGGGTGTGCTCCTCCTGGGTGATATGTTAAGTTTGGGAAATGCTTCCTTAGGGTGATTTTCTGGAGACTACTTAAAACAAAGTTACTAAGTATGTATGTATATGCAGCATATCTAACATAGTTGTACTAAGGACTTAGGTCACTTTATTGTAAGGAATAGTTGATGATTATTTGTTTAATCAATTTTGCATGTCTATATCTATGTTCCTGAATATACACTTCGAAGTTATCAATATGTAATGCAACAACCATTGTTGATTCCCTGTCACCTTGTCTGCAACTCAGTTATGATTGTACTATTCTTATGCTACTTTGTGTCTGCTTGTTAATATGTTTTTGTTTCTTTACTCATAAAATAAAAGTAAAAAAAAAACAAAAAAAACAAAGTTACTATAAATTTGGGAATATTTTAGAAAACAGGAATTGAGTGGCTTTAAACATGAAGTACTCATAAAGGAATAAAATGTTAATTGTCATGATGTGATTAAATACATGTGGTATCTATGTATTGAAATATCACACTACACCTCATAAATATGAATATTTGCATGTCAAAATTTCTAAGAAAGGGCCAGGGATTTAGCTCAGTGGTGCAGCATCTGCCTGGCAAGCATGAGGTCCTGAGTTTGATTCCTGGTACTCCTCCCCCCAATTTTTTTTCCCTAAGGAAAGTTTAAGGATTTTAAAAATCTAACCACCTGCTACTGTTATTGTGTGGTATAGCAATATATTGAATAGTCATGCTATGCTGTATCCCATAAACATATATGATTACTGTGAAATTATAACTAGGGTATCAGAAGAGTGGGCAGATGATAGCACAGCATTGTATGAGCAGGAATAGTTGGATATTATGACGGTTTGAAGATTATTTAAAAAGTAATTCAGTATTATTTTAAATATGAAAACTGAATATTCTTAGGACCCAGTGTTAAGTATCTCCCTTTTTCTTTTAACTGTTTTCTTCTTTAAAATCTTCATTTCAGTATGATGCCATGCAGTATACTCCACCCATATAAACTGAACAAGTCAAGGATTTTAAATATATTCACCAGATTGTACAGCCATTACTTCAACACTTTTTTCATATTTCATCACATGAATCTGTCAATAAGAATATTGCTATCTTGACAATATAAGCTTTCTCCATCAGTAAACACTAGATTTTTTTATTTCTTTAGAACTTGTTTAAATTTTGTTCAGCAATTTTTATCATTTTGAGAGCACAACTTTTATACTTCTAGTCAACCTATTTATAAGTATTTTATTCTTTCTTATGGCATTGCAAATGAAATTTTCTTAATTTCATTTTCGGATTGTTAGTTGCATGTATATGTAAATAATAGATTTTTATATATTAATCTTGTATCCTGGACCCTTGCTAAAAGTTCATGTTTCTAATGGAATTTTAGTGTGTGTTTTAATATTTCTTTATATACGAAATGATGCTATCTGACTTTGGGGAGAAAAACCACTGCTTCTCGATTAAGTATGTCATTTGTGAGTTGTTCTTAGATTGTTTCTCTCAGGTTAAAGAAGTTCCCTTTGATTATTAATTCTCTGAGTGGTTCTCTTTTATCATGCAATGGTGTTAAATTATCATTTGGCTATTTTTCATTTATTATCTCTGAATGAAGCATTATTCATTAATGATTTAGGGGGTGATAAACCAGTCTTGCGCTCTACTTTTAAGAGTGCTGTTTTGTAATGTTTTTAATTCAGTTTGCCTAGATTTTGTTATGAATTTCTATGTTAATATTCATAAACCATATTGTCTGCAACTTTTTATTTCCTTATGATATCTCTGTCTGGCTTTTGTATCAAGAGCCTCATCTCTGTAACTGTGCCACTTAATCGTCAGTTTTGCTGGACTCACAGGCTCTTGGAGAGGCGGTTGGACCACAGCCAGTACCCTCACCAGTGAGGGAATCCCTGAGGTTCACAGCTGAAAGCACTCTCAGGAGATGGGCCGCCTTGGAAAAGGCAGATCACTGGAGCATAATTTATAGGAAATATCACTCATGGATGCTCTTGCCCTGGGCTTTGCTTACTGGACAACATGAAATGAGCAGCTTTCTCCCACCAGGCCCTTCTGCCCAGGACTGAAACCTTTCAAACTAAGAGCCAAAATAAACTTCTGCTCCTTTAAGCTGTAGGTGTCAGATGTTTTGTCTCAGCCATCAGCCTATGTGCTGCTCCTCTGCTGGGGATGCGCCTCAGAGTGATTCAGCTTTGATATATTCAGAGAGTTTCTATGTAAAGGCAAATCCTAGCCCACCCTTGCTTTTGATTTTCTGAGACCCTGAGTAATTAAGCCCAGTGAAACCCATGCAGATTTTTCACCTGAAGGACTCCGAAAGAATAAATGGGTTTGTTTAAGATACTGCATCTGTGGTCATTTCTTATGTATAAAGTAGAAGACCAGCACGTGGTTAATCAGTTCCAGTAGTATCCTGTACTCTTTTCTCCAAGCTTCTTGCAGAAAACTCCTCATTGTAATCATTTCTTGCTTCTCACAAAGCTTAGAAAAATACAGAAGCAAAGCAATACCCAAGGCCTTACCCAAGCATGTCTCCTCTGCACAAATCTAGTTGTTTATGTTCACCTTTAATAAACTGGGCTCTTGTTCAATTCATCTCCATTAAAATAAAAAAACATTCATCTCCATGTGATTACACATGAAATATTCTTATCCTTTCTGCTTTAACTCCCTAGCCCTTTTTTCTAAGACTCAGTTCAGCCATGACCTTTTCTTGCAATTTCTATGACCTCTAAGTTCATGATACCCATAGCCTCTTTTACAAACCTATTTCATGTACATAGCATAATAGGTTTTACAAACCTATTTCACAGTACTAAGTATTAGATTCAGATATTCTATTGACCATCTATTCCTGCAATCAGACTAAGGTATTTCTATCTCTGTGTCTTAGCCATTACTATACAATCTGATCTCAGTAGATGTTTGTTATGTTTCCATTGAATTTTAAATAGGTACTAATCGATAATTAATTGATTTTGATTATCACCTCATCCTCCTATTGAGGCCTCAGCATGTATGTCAATAAATAGCCTATTCAATATCTTACTTAAGTCTCTAACGACTTAAATGTATTATATCTAAAAAATTACTATTCTACACTTTTAGCACCATGAGCCTGCTTTGACACTAGACTTTTCCATTACAGTAAATGGAAATATATTTCTCTATCTTGCTCAAGATAAAAGCTTAAGCAATATTTTAAATACCTTGCTTTCTCGTGCATAAAATATCTACTCTATTAGTATATACCATTGGCTCTGCTTTTTTTTTGGTTTTTTTTTTGGCGGTACTGGGGATTTAACTCAGGACCCTGCGCTTGCTAGGCAGGCGCTTATTCCACTGAGCTATATCCCCAGCTCCTGGCTCTGCTTTCAAAACATACCTGGACCACAGCCATGCAAATTTTCTGCATAAACTGTCTCTGTTCTTCACTTGGAAGACAGAAATTACTCTGAGCTGTGCTCCCTGCAACATATCTCCAGGCTGACAAATGCACCCAGAGTCATCGTTTTAAGCACCTGTTACATCATGTCATTCCTCTGCTCAAACTTATACTCCCTTCACACTACATTTAAAGTGAAGCCTGGACTCTTTACCTTTGTCGGTTAGTAACTATACAATCCAGTTTTCCACTGTCACTCCCTTGTGACTTCACCCTTTCATTTTCCCCTTGCTTTACTAAGCCCAGCCAGAGAATCCTCTGCATTCCTCCTTGGAACTTTATGCTTTCTTCACCTATAGAGCTTTTTTCTAGATCATTCCTTGGCTGTGCTCCTCTTACCATTTAGATGTAAGTATATAGGCCACATCTTTGGAGATGCTGCCCTGACTACTTAGCTCAAAAATGCCCTGAGTTGCTCTAAAATTATCATATCTGTTTCTATTCTCAACACATAGCTAATACATTCATGTCCCTGTTATGTACATGTAATTCTGAGCACACGTGCATAGCAAAATATTTGTACTATGAAACAAATACTTAGATCATCACTTTTAACAATATTCTTATTTTTAAGAAAAAAAGGCACAAAACGGGCACTCAATGCTTACATGAATAATGACTATCATCAGAGTGAATGTGAAGTCATCAAGTAGGCTTGCACAGTGCACAACCTGCTAAGCTTTCTGCAAGAGGCAGCCACCCAGGGGTACACACAGTCCACACAGCTTTCTTATGACAGTGATTTAATATTAATAAGAGTTATAGAGCTAAAGAATGTGAGAGTTTTTATTTAAATTAATGTGGTGAATAGTATGTGATGTGTCAAAGACCTCAATCACTCTTATGTTAGACTTGTGGGGGGGCAAGTATTATATTTGCAGCAAAGCGTGGTGGAGAATATGTGATTAGTTTATTGAATAGGATAATCACACTAATTATTGCATTATGACTATTAATTAGTAGCAGGCAAATTCTGTAATGAAGATGTTCAGTATTTTTAGCCTGAATTGCAGAGGGATGAGATTCACTAAGAAATCTATACAACAGACATAATAGTATTTTTTTCTGGAAGCATACCTAGCCAGCACTGGTATAAGAAGAAACATATCACTAAAACCAGTCTAAATCACTCAAATCATGTACCATACATTCTACCTCTAATGCTAACTCTGAAATTCTTAATATAATGAAATTCAAATAGTCATAGGTAAAAAAGTTACCAGGGAAATTTGTATTTGCAAAGTAGCTGCTTAATAGGTTAGAAGTTTGAGATTTCTATTTCCCATAGACGTGAAAGGTTTATATTGCAACATATTCTGGAGACACATGTTAGAACACTATAATTAAGCTTGATCATAACTTGGTAATATTTTCTAGAGGGAGACATTTCTGGATCTAGTGTCACTTTCTGGACCTAGTGTCAATTTCTGACCTCATGGTTTGGGGAAATTCAATTAATCCTACAAGCCTTAATTTCTACTGCTATTTAACAAAGACAATAGCAACCTGCCTTCCATTGTATATGGCAGTTTGATGCTCAGATGAAAACTATATGGTACAATATTATAAACTGTAATACATTATTAGAAGTCACATGAATTTTAAGTAATACAAACATGCAGATTGGCTAGGTAAATTGTACACTGTAACACACAGCAACACTCTAACCTAATTAATTTATTTTTATTTTCATGGCTCTATGACTCTAAAGTCAAACAGAAATTAAAATTGGATGGTAGAGCATGGGGTCATGTCCCTGTCATCTCAGCACTCAGGAGGCTGAAGCAGGACGTTAGCCACTGAAAGTTCAAGGCCAGCCTGGACTACATAGTCAGATCTGGCAACGAAATAAATAAATAAACTGGGTAATAAATATATTGATAACTTGTTTAAATCTTCTGATTTTCTCCTCTTACTCTCCTCTTACTCTTACCCCAAGTCACTGGGGCCTTGATATCAAAGCCCAGTGTGAATTTCTCTGCGTGGGCTAACACAGCAGGTCTCAAGTTCACCGACCTCCAGATCTCCACATTCGAATCTCAGGAGTGCTCCACACCTGAGCAATTCCTCCTTGCTCCTCAGTGGGTCAGTAGCCACAAGGTTCTCTATGCCCTGTGGCCCTGCGTTTTTCCTCTCTCCACCCCCCCCATGTGGCCTTTCTGTTGCTTCTGCTAAGCCTCCAAGACCTCAGCATCAGCAGTCACAGCTGGCATAAATGGTTTCTAGGAAGCATTTCAGGGAGAAAGGCGCTTCATCCGCCCACAATGCTATCATTGCCAGTCATCTCCACAAAATCAGAGCTCAGCCTCCTTCCAGCAGGACAGCAGCTGCAAACTGCTGATATCCTCTTGATATGGATTTCTTGATTGTTAACCTAGAGTAAAATGTATATTGCTTTGATAAAAAAAATGCATGTGGGAAAGCTTCTTATTTGAAGGATTAAAAGTAAAATCTGGTTTTGTTCTAATTTCCTTCAGATCTGTTTGAACAGCAGGAGTACATACTTTTTTTCCTCTCAGTCTGCTCAACGCAATGGGATTTTTATATTAAACAAAAGAGATTTTCTTCAAATATATAAGCATAAGTCCCAGAACTACTGCTACATGTTGGTGACATGGAAACTGGACTTTCTTACATGAGATATATCTCTAGATATGTTTTCCTTAATTGACTCAGTGACTACAGAAAGTTCATTTACTGTGATCAATATTACTTTATGTTGTGCCTCAATCAAAAACTACTTTTCCATGGTCAATAGCAATTAGACAGATGGAAAGAAATGGCAGCATCAATGGTGATGGAACTCAAGATTTATGCCTGCTGCTCTTTAAAAAAAAAGGTGAGAGAAACAGTAATTGCATTATATTGAATTTGCAACCTTGCAGGGTGGACCTAGAATAAGCTTTGAAAATCAGTCTGAAATATCATAGATCAGGAAGCTAAGATGAAAAAAATCTCTCTAAGCTTTTCTCTCTGATGTCTATTCAAATTAATAAAAACCTAATAAACAACAGTAAAAACATTGAAGCTTGTGAAGAATCATGAAGGAGACAAGTGCAATATAAATTGATACCTCGCACGAATTTTCAATGAAATAAAACAAGCTCACTGAGGGATGATGGGTATTGACACTTGTCTTTGGTTTTCATAAAGAGCTGCAGTTTCTGTCCAGTGGAAAGAGAAGAAAAAAGCCAGAAGCATAAGTAAACACAAGGGGTGAGAAGCCAATGAGCACACACAAAGGAATGGATGACTTCTTAGAACAAACTCAGGAAAGCTTTAGTTTCTGACAGTTGTATATTATTTTTTCTTACATTCCTAACTCTGTACCTCAAATGCTGGTTTCTTTGTTTTTCTTACTGATGATTTTTAAAAAACCTATAGCATTTGGTTTGCACCAATATTTTCAGGAGGTAAGAGAAAGGGAGCATCCATAAAGTGTTAGAATGAAGTTGGGGATGGGTTAAAGTACAAGGAGGAGGGAGGGAGTGGCAGTGGAAGGCAGAGAAGCACTAGCAAAGGAACCTGTAGATCTGCTGCAGAGAGACACGGAGGCTGAGGGGGCGGAGTCAAACTGGTTCAAAACTAACAGAAGAAAGCAACAGCACATGCGCAACTCTCAATGCAATGAGTAAGGTCATAGGACCTGGAACTCGGAATCTTGATGAAGTCTGGTGAATAACATCATTATAACCCAACTTACTGTAGAACACCACGCCTTGGAAGTTATGAAGTGATATAATCGCATTACAACCAACAAAACTTCCTAATTTTCCTAGACATCCCTTTCCTAAAAAAATAGTAGTCCATCCAGAAACAATATGTAGAAAGAAGTCTCATATTTTAACAAATTGCAGTACACAATAATTACATTCATTGTTGGGAACATATAGCAAGATAAACCTAAGGATGTGATGATAAGAAATGCCAAAATTAAAGTAACAATGGGCCTAAAAGTCAAAGGGGAATTATCACACATATTCTAGCCAGAGAGAATCAGTAAGTGTAAATAAAGTAGTGAAAAACCCTAAAGACAAATATGCTTTCATAATATTTTGAATTGACTTAGATGAAAAAAGTACAGGGGACGGACAGAAAAGCTAATTTTGAATCTTTTTAAAACCATGATTCTTAGAATGATGACTGGCTATAAAATTTGTGTAGAGACCCAGCTCTCGTTGGTCAAAAATTCAGCTGCAATAACACTCTTCTTTGTCCCAAAGCGGTAAGATGGGTTTTAGTACCTAAGACAAATGTGTTTTTCTTTAATTGTACTATTTGCTTTCTATAATGCAGTTCCTTTCATCAAGGATCTTTGTTTAATAAAAACAGTGTTATTTGTACACAGCACACAGATCGTACTATAAACAGGCCAGTGTTGTTACTTTGCTGGCTTCATTAAGGCGTCTAGTATAAGTTCTTTCTTGTTTGTTTGGGAGTACTGGGGATTGAACTCAGGACCCAGCGCTTGCTAGGCAGGCGCTTATTCCACTGAACTATGTCCCCAGCCCCTAGTACAAGTTGGTCGTTATCTTAAGCTATGTTGTGCTCCTACCTTCTCGCTTAACAAAGACACACAGATCCAATTTATAAGCACCTAGTTGAAGGCAGGGACATTCATCTCCTGCGAGGACATACACAACTGTAGGAGTCACGGGCGGATCTGTGGTGCTTGTCACAGTTCACTGGAAGTCAAAGATGGATCAACAACAAAGAGAACATTTAAAATTGTCATTTTAATTTCAATTTACTGCTACACCCACGAGTCTTTCTAAATAGCAGAGCAAATAAATAATCATTCTATAGCAGAAAAACCACCCATCCTTTACACAGACCCAAAAGTCTGTAATAATTACTAAGGGCTTATGGTGTTGAATTGTGAACTAAAAACCATAACAAGCAGCATGAAAAATCCAAAATTGAGCTTGTAGGGGCTTTTTTCTGTATTTTGACTTATTCTTCTGTTGAACCATGAACCGAACCAAAGTTTAAGGATTTTTTTCTTGTTTATAATATTGTAGCTGAACAAAAGAACAGAGTCTGTATACTTTCTACAACAATTCACTTGGGAGAAAATCAGAATATAGAAATATTCTTGAAACCAGAAAAATGTTCATTTTAATACTCTTAATTATGTACATACATTACTGTCTCTCTTACTCATACCTGTGACTTAATTCCCAACACCCACAATTTAAAGGGCTAAAGGCTGGTCTTGCCTCCCACTTTGTAGAGGTTTTAGTACATCTTTGGCTGGTGCCAAAGGAAGAGGTGTGGCCGAGGTTATTGCTGAGGCAGGATTCAGAGAGAGACACCAAGCGAGGTGGGAAGGAGAGAGACTTTTCCAGGCCACCCCCTCGAGACATCCTCCTCCCTCCAACGTGCCTCACCTCCCAAATTGCACTTAGCTATAAACAAACCCCCGGACAGATGCGCCAGTGGGAATCCCACACCCGTGCCCCAATCTCCTGTTCAAAGCTCTACCTGTAAGTGCACGAGGCTCTGGGGGAGCACTGGGCATAAATCTTAACAATACTAATACAGGCCAATGGCTTTATATGCGGGCACAGTTGCGCATGTGTGTGTTTGAGTTGCTCCTATCCACATGAGCACTAATTGTTTGAAGACTGGTTTTAAGGAGCGCCAGTTGATAAATACATCTTTATCTAAACCTTTTGAATACATGAAATAACTTGTAAATAATTTCTCAAGGAGCCTAGTACATTGTAAGTCCTAACCCATGTTACTTCTTTTTCCTTTCATGTACTGGTTTTATAAAAAGAAGGAGGTAAAAATATTCACTTGTATTAATTCTGTGTTCACAAAAACTTTGAAATATTTATATGTTCATAAAAAATTTTTGAGTTAATTCTGTGTTCATAAACATTTTGAATATGTTCTATATATTAGACAATGAAAATTTTCCACTCACTTCTTACGGCAAACCTATTCTATAGGCACCCTAATTCTCAATTCCGAGAGGGAGGAGGGAGATTGAGTTAAAATAATTGCTCTAAGTAAGCACAGGCAGGAGTGAAGGTGGCACAGACCCAGATACATTCCCATACATTTTGATCACCATTTTGTGTTGGATTGTGCCTCTCCACAAGATATATTGAAGTTCTAATCCCCAATACCTGAGAATAAGAGGCAGAAAAAAGATCATTTCAGATTTGTAGGTAAAAACGGGGTCTTACTGGTGAAGTATAGTCCCAGAACCGATATAACCAGTGTGTTTATACAAAGATAGAACAAGACACAGTGTATCAGTCAGTGTTCTCTTCACAGGGACACAACACCCAATGTCCACACTTACATGAAGGTAGGGCCAATCGGACTAACTGGTTCAAGGGATTCAGGTTGTGGTTGACTGGCTGCAAGGCAGGGACATCGTGAGACAGGTGTGCCTACTTGTGTTTAGTCAGTGTTAAAGGGATCAATGAAATAAAGTAAATCTTTCATGTTTAAACAGCAGCATTAGTTTCTATCTATTCAACATGTCATTTATGTGTTTTAACTATATGCTAGAAGCCACTATATGCAAAAAAAGAAATGAGCAAGGCACAAACCTTTTATTTCAGGGCACCTAGTCTAGGAGAAAGAAAAAACAATTAAATACACTGTAACATGTTACCTATCCTGTACTGGGGTTAATGACAGTTCCCTAAATATATGTATTCAGAATGCATAAAGGAGTCAACAAAACTTATAGCTGCCAGGGAAAAGCAAGTCAAATCTACAATAAAATTCCACCTCACCCTGGTTAGATACCTATTGTGAAAAACAGTAAATATAAAGAAATCTGGCAAGAATGTGGAATAAACAGGAACCCATGTGGTGGGAATGTAAATTGCTAGAGATCATATGGAAAATAGTGTCAAAGTCCCTACAGATAACTAAAAGGATATCTAGCATATGATCCAGCTATTCCACTCCTGGGACATAGCCAAAGGAAAGGACATCAGCATACCAAGTCACAACATGAATGCCCCTTTTTATTAAAGCACTCTTCACAGTAGCTAAGCCGTCTACTCGGCCTCGGTGCTCCATCCACAAATATCTGTATAATAATATGTTCTATTTCCACAATGGAGCATTACTCAGCCATAAAGAAGAATGAATCCTGTCATTTGCTACAAAGTGGAAGTGGGCCATTTTTCCTTAAATGAAATAATGCAAACAGAAATATAAGTACAACATCTCTCTCTCTCTCTCTGTCTCTCACTCTTGCTCTTGCTCTCGCTCTCTCTCCTATGCACATTTAACAAATGGAGACCTGAACTGGGCTGGAGATGTAGCTCAGTGACAGAGTTCTTGATTAGCCTGCGGGAGAGGTTTATAGAATATAGAAATATTCTCTAAACCAGAAAACTGGCTATAAAATTACTATAGAGACCAAAATCATATCACACACACACACACATGCACGCACGCACGTGCGCGCGCACACACACACACAAAACAAGTGGACCTGAATGCAGAATAGTGATTGCTAAAGTTGTGGAAATACATGGGGAGAGGATGAGAAATGGGAGGTTGGATTTGAACTGCACATGCTGTACACGCGCATGAAAATATCACAGTGAACCCCATTCAGTATGTGTAATGAATACATGTTAAATAAAAATAATTTTTAAAAGCAACCCACCTGATTAAGGACAGAGACACAGCTAGTTTGCTATTTGTTTACCCAGATTCCAAAGAGCAGAGGAAAAAGCACTGAGAAGAGTAGACTAGAGTCAAATGCACTTAACATCCACTTCCACAGACTGTTTCATACAGCTGAAAAGAGCGTGCAGTCCACCTGCCACCCACTCCTGGGTTGTTTTATGTAAAAATCTATCTCAAGTATCCCCCTGACACACATCTATTGCAATTTTCTGTCTTGAGCTTTACTTTTCATTCAGATTACTCAGTATCAGTTCATCTGCCAGAAAGGAGATGTGGTGATTTAGGGCTCAAGCACTGAGTGGAACCCTCATTCCCTACAAAACTTTGGTATCTATAGTCATGATTTCAACAGCTCGAGTTATGTACATGAATTAGCTTCAGAAAAGCAAAGTATCAACCACAACACCTTCCACAAAATAGCTACATAATAAAGATTACGTGTAGAGTAAACCCATTTTGCTTTAGGTAAAACGCACTGCACATATTTATGACTGCTGTCTCCCTTCTGCTTTACTTTTTCCCTTTCAATTAAAATACAATTTTATCCGGATTCCAAGGGTTCTAATCATGTCATTATGAAGCCTCTTCCGAGGGAAAAGACAGAGACTTGGCAAGAGTTATACACACATGGTATGTGCACACACTATGGAATCGGGATAGAAAACACAAGCTAGAATCAGTTATTTATTTTCCATGTGCCTTTTCAAACTGTTGTTTTAACCAACAAGTACAAATAGTCTTGATCATTAAGAAATTCTAAGCAAGTGGTTGAGATATTTTGCTTTTCGTTTTGTTTCTTTTTCGCTCCATTTTTCCTTCTCAGTGAGTGTCCTAGTGGCGCCTTCCACAAGTAACGTGATCAAAATCACATTGTGATCACATTTTCCACCGGTGATCAAAATCACTGATGAACAGGCAGCTCTCCTTTCTTCCATCAGATTGTTCTATACTGCCACCCCAGGGGACTTTTTCCCTCCCAAATAAAATCACCTAATGCCACAATCAAGAGGGAGGTGTTTTATAATATGTAATTACACAAAGATCATTTGATTAACCCTTTATTGCCCTCCAACGGGTCTTAGGCCTCTCGAAAAGAACATGATTGAAAATATAGGAAATCTACAGCAACAAATGACAGAACTTTTGCTTAGTGTGTCTTTAGTAAAAGGCACCTTGAGAGGCAACATCTGACCTTTTCAAGAAATCACCATTCACAGTTATGTACTAGAAACACACAGCATTCCAAAGGGAATGGGGGGAAGAAGCAGATGAGGACAGTAAATCAAATTCAGACGTACATATCTTTCATTTACACAGAACATTTGGTGTATCTGGCAAGTACATGGGCCCTACAGCTGGAGAGAAAGCTTTGATTTACATTTCCCATTGTGCAAGTCTCCCTCCCCATCACATATCATCCTGTCGTAATGGAGATGACACAGGTTCCTGACCTATGGAGGACTGGGAAGATGAAATGCTGGACTGTGTGTAAAGCTCTTTGCACCGATTCTGGCACACAGTAAATCCCTGATAAATTCGAGCTTTCCCAGGTAGATAAGCCACTGTCCTCGCACTAAAGAAATTGACTCCTGATGTGGAGTAAAAGGATAACAGAAACATTACTGTTTCTCCAGTGAATTTAGTTAATCAATCTTAATTCCAGGATAATTTGCAAGTATTTATTTCCTCAATCACTATTCAATTTGTTCTAATATCGTACAATTATTCTTGTCCTCTGCTCTCCCTCTAAAGCAGGGCAATTTTATTACTGTCATCTGCTGTATGTTGGGCCATGAGTGAATTAGATGCTTAGAAACTTCAATGTAAGAATTCAGTAACCAAGAAAATCCTGTATTTAACAGTTATGCCAATATTGGAAAGACTTATGATAATTGATAGAACTGGAATTAACATCCTCTTTGTTCAGTAGCATTAACATATGCACTTTATCCTTGGTCTCAGTATTTTTATTTATGAAGTAGGAGTGGTAATATCTATACAGTGGTATTAATAAGAGGAATAAGTGTAGCATTTTAAAGCCTTTATTTTGAAGACTTATTAGGCAGTTGTAACAACCACATAGTTCCTTTATCCTCTTCACCTAATGTTAACAACTTGCGTGGCTATAGCACAATTATCAAAACCAAGAAATCAACATGATACGGCTGAAATGCAGAGATTATTAACTAATATACATGCATTATTAAAATTCATGAATTTTCCTACCAATATTCTTTTTTTTCTGGGATCCGACCAGGATTGAGTATACTTTTAGTTTTCAAATCATGTTAGTGATCTCCAATATGTGCTAGTTTCTCAGTCTTTCTTTGTTCATGATCATGACATTTTCAATAGTCCTGGCCAGTTATGTTTCAGAGTCTCTTCACGTAGAGTTGTTAGATATTTTCTCCTGATGAGAACGAGGTCACATATGTTTAACAGGACTGCCACACAAGCTCTGAGGCCTCAGTGCCCCCTATCAGGAAATGCACGGTGTTGGTGTCTTGCTATTGGCAACTTCACCACATTTCACTATTGCAAAGTGATCATTTTCCCTTCACAATAAATATCTTTGGGTTAGATATTCAAGTACTTATTTTCTGATCATACTTGCATTCACCAAACTGAACATCCACCAATGAGTCTTTTCTGCAATGCTGTTTTAACTACCTCATGGTGATTTTTTATTCCATTATTACTGATTATTTATCACTTTTTTTTTTTGGCAGTACTGGGGATCGAACTCAGGACCCTGCACTTGCTAGGCAGACGCTTATTCCACTGAGCTATATCCCCAGCCCCCTATTACTGATTATTAATTGAAATTCTAATACAAGGAAGAGCTAAGCCTTTTCTCTTATTTATTTGTTTCTTTAATTATTTACTTACATCAGTATGGACTCATATATATTTATTATATTCTACAAGTTATAATCCATTGCGATCATTGCTTATTACTTTGCTGCAATTTTCCTGGATATGCCACTGGGGATGTACCAAAGCAGCCCTGGAACTATTGGAACACGCTTTCATCATTTTTTGAAAACTTACTTTCTAGCACAAGAGAGTCCAGTCTCAACCTGCATTATTTCTTTCCCGACCCTGGAATAAGTTATTTCTACAAGAATTTCTGATGCATTTTATGACATACTTGAATTTATAAATCAGGATCTATATGATAAGTGTGCTAATTCACACTGATGGACAACATCACTTCTAGATTCTTGGAACAAACAGGACCAGGAAATGTGTACACACGAACACACACACACACACACACACACACACACACACACACATGCCCGAATAAGTACATATAGTTATAATTTATTTCTATTTATATGAATATATATTTTTAAAACTATATTGAAACTAGTTACTCTGTATAGTAGGAACTCCAGTGCAATTGCAGAGTTCAGTTCAATGTAACATTTCTCCATTCCTCATTTTTAACTCTTTTCCTTCAACAGTGAGAAAGGTAGGTAGATCTGTCATATATATATATATATATATAGAGAGAGAGAGAGAGAGAGAGAGAGAGAGAGTATATATCATATCATTCATATCTATCTATCTGTCTATGGATTCTATCATTGTATGCACACCATTTCAGAATTTCTAATCTACACCCTTTAAACATCATAATTCACTAATTACAGAATCATGGTATTTGCATCATCACTTCTTATCTTTAACTTTATAGAATACTATTTTCAAAACACTCCTTTTTAGGTTATATAACTCCAGTGCATTTACAACATTTATTTGTTTTTTTTTTTAATTTTATTTTAAAGACAAAAGAATTGAGACATATGAACCAGAAAAGCCATAAACAATACAGAAAATACAAAGTTATACAGAATATAGTAGGGAATTAGCACTGGATGTTGTATTACATAGTTATCTTCACATTAGTTAACACAAAAACATTAAAGGAAATACCAAATTATAGATAAGATAGTAGGGAATTTGCACTGGATGCTGTATAATATAAAGTTATCTTC
>PVLD010015677.1:0-47736 GCA_004027595.1 Dinomys branickii | reverse complement strand
ATTATTGTGATGTTTACATTGGTTATTGTTAAAAGGTGAAATTTTCAAAAATAAGACAGTAAGGTTTGTTTTCTGATTAAAAGATGCTATTGGTACCAAACTAAATTCTAATTTCATGGTGTATTAAATGTATTCATGCCTACAAAAGGTACAGTATTCTAAGATGTAAAACCAGAATTGTTTATATAATGTTAGAAATATGCCTTTCTCTTGAGTTCCAGATATTTGTAATAAGGAGTTCATGTCAGGCCAACATGAGTTCATTACTCAAATGATAATTTTTTTAACAAAAACATATGTAATGTAAACAGCCCAGACAATGTTATAAATTTCTTACAAGATATCCTGTTTAAAAAGGTTGGATAAAACTTTGTATGAATTATGTGGAAATGATAACTAAAAGGGCTATTTTATTGGGCTGTAAAAATGTTATCATGCTTGTTATATAACAATGCTATGTATGATTTTTTTGACTTCCAGTTTTCTTTGTAAAGCTATATGACTGTTGTTCTGTTAACATTCCACAGGGATTCAATTACTAGAACATCCATGATTGAAAAAAAAAATAACAGTTCTGACTGTACTTTATATTTCAAGGTAATAAGATTAATGTAATGTCATTAATCTTCTCTGCTGGATGTCTAACAACTGAGATTTGGAGACCAAAAATTAAAAAGACAAATTGGGCTTAAAGGACACCAATATTTTGGCCAAGCCCCCTGAGGTCAAAATAACACCCAGGATATAAGGGAATCTGTGCTGCAACATCATAACTCGGTTGAGTTCCTGACCTTCTGATCAAGGAGATTATGGGACCACAGAGGAAAATGATTATATGGTGTATAGTGTGCCTAAGGAGAGTCACCAGGAAAAAAGGTCTCCCAAGCTTTCACAGGAAGCAACTTGGTCGAGCAAAGGCCGTGACTCATCCTGATGGCTGACACTGACAGAAGTACTGAGCAGTACTGTACATGGTTCCAATGTAAATTCTGAGGAGAGTTAACTGACCTTGGTAGGTAACAAGACATTAATTTTAATCAGTACAGGTCTTACTTTAACTTGGTCTTAAACAACCAACAGAAAAGTATGACCACAAGATACTAATAGGTAAAAAATAAATTAATAAATAAGGTATACCAGTACAGTTAGGAACATGGGGGACAAGGGTATGTTTGTGTATTACAGGTTATAAAGCACCTCTATGGAAGCCATCCTGGAACATGGGGCCATTAAAAAAAATAATAAAAGGAGATTTTCGAGCCCATGGTAAAGTCTACTGCCAACAGATCTGTCATGGATCCTACAATGGACTGATTATATTAACATGGTTGTGTCTCTTACTTCTGTTTTGACAATGCTAGTCATATTTTAGTTGCAGCAATGGGAAAGACCTCCAGTCTAACAGATCAAGAAAAACACCACTGCAGCTACACCCCAAGCACCCTTGGATGGACTCTGTTGGACTTAGCCAGGCTGTACTTGATTTTCTATGCCTTCCTTGTGCCCAACAAGCTACGGCGTCCATCGTTGTGATATAACATAGAAAACCTCAGTTTTGGAGAGCTCCACTCTATGTCAAGTAGAGCCCAGGCTGACGTCATATGACATAATTTGTATTTCTTAAAGAAAAAAAATATGTCATAGAGGGGGGAATGTAATGGGCAGTGACTTTTAGCACAACATTTTAAGATAGACAAGCCTCAAAATGTGTCTTGAGAAACATCCTGGAGGAGTTGTAAAGGGTTAACTTTGCAGTTCTGACTTTGTCCTGGAATTCTTCTCCTTGCCTGAATTGTTAAAATATATATATCATTATGGCCAGAGCCTGACCTGGTCACATGGTACAAGGTAAACAACTATGGCCAGGCCTAGACATTCCAATCTATTACCATGGAAACCAAAAATGTATATAAAATGAGAACAAAGGCAGTTAAGTGCCACATTCTCTGGTCAGGAATGGGGGCAATGACCGGTCCAAACTGATCCTAAATTAAAATCAATTAAAACTCCATTTGTTCTGAATGAGTTTTTGGATCCCCTGTGGAGTTTGACCTGATTTCTGATTTTTGCTGCAACAATGGTGGGAAGTGGAGAGAGATCAAAGAAGGAACTGAGTGGGAAATATGCTCTTCCAGTCACTCTTCTGGCTACATCCCATCTCCCAAAGCAAGTGAGATAATGTTATACCCCAAATCCAACCACCTTTCAAAAGTCCCGCCTTTGAACACGTGAGGCATGAGGGGGCATTGAAATGTAAGCCACAACCTTGTGACAGAGATGTTGCAGACCACCCAACCTAAAATAGTTACTGTTTGGAGATTCCCCCAAAATGCTCACCAGTTCTTATACCAGATGGTGATGATAACAGTGATGAGGACGACAAATCAGCTCTGCCGTATCTTGTGCACAATGACTCCTAAAACACAGACAGGTCAACTCTGTACAGTGTACAGAGACACTGAAGTTCAAAGGCGTTAAGTGAACTAATAAGACTTATTAAATCATGGCAACAACAATGACACCAAAGTCTGTTCTGCTGAACACACAAAAAGCGAGACTACAAGCGTGTGCACCACTATACCTGGAGCCAATTTTTTAGTTACTTTTGATTCAAGGTTCCTTGCCCTCAGCAAGCATCCATTTTTTTTTCACCAGAAGATACCAGTTAAATTTGAACTTGAGATAAACGATGAATAATTTTTTCAATATAAGGATGCCCCATACATATACAGGGTGTCCTGCATTTTTACTTGCTAATGCTGGCAAACTTACTCCCACTCCAGAATTTTTGTAGGAGGAGTAGCAAGATATTTACCTGGAAGGCCTCATGGGTTAGGAAATGGATGCATCAGAGGGGTGTGTGCCAGAGCAGGTAGGCAGCACCCCTACTACATTTGGCCTTTCCAGAACGGACACAACAGGGCCCACTCTCAGGTTTCACCCACTGAAATGTGTGTGAACAGCGCTGCACTGGTGAGATGTAGTAGATTTTTTTTCCAAGTAAAATTTGTTTGTCCATAGTTATTCTTTCCAAAAGTCAGATTCTTAATAAATAAGTAAATAAATAAACAAAATCTTCCTCAACATGCTGGTAGCGTAGAACTGTCAGATTTTTGCCCCTATTTCCTTTTCCTGGATCTGACTGAGAAATTTAAATGACCATTAATTTTAATGTAATCATAAAGTACACAAAATCCTCTCCTGATTTATAAATTCCATGAGGGAAAATTTCAACAGGTCAAGTTGCTATCAAATGAAGGAGATGTAATACATATGTCTCTAAAATGATCCTCCATAAATTTTTAATAATTCACCATCAGTTTTCTTGCCTGCTCACAAGTTCCAACCTGTGTCTTAGTCACCACTTGTGATTACAGCAAATAAAAGCATATTTTAAAAATCCTTTAGTAATGGCTTTTTGTTCCCTTTGTTGACCCAGTAAATGTTAGCTCCTTCATGTCCTCAGGTCTCTTTTAGGGAGTGGGGCATTGTGGTTGGTGTTCATGCACTTTGCCACCTCTGACCTATCAGAGAACAAGAGCAAGCTGGCACGCATGTGCAAAGGACAGCTTTGCCCGCTAATCCAGGGGAACAACCCGGAGCCAAGCTGTTCACCACCTGGGCTTCGCTTGGACTCTGCCACTGTGCTTTCTCAGGTAGTTGCTAAAGCCTCTCAGGGTTTCTTAAAAATGCTGCAAGAAGAGAATAATACGCTCCTTGCCTCCAGGAGATGGTCTATGTCAGAATACGTGCATGAAAAACCTCAGTCCATAAAAGTATTTCTTTCTCATGACTTTCTTTAACCAAACACTGAGAAAATTTTCTATGTTGAAAACCAAGTTATAAAACCCTCCGCATTCTATTGTTGCCTATTATTCTTAATATTTCAGGGGAAAAAAAGAAAACTGAGAAAAAGAAAGAGATTGACTACTAAAAGTAAATGAATCACCATGGTGAATGAAAAAGCTTGGAGCCACAGGGATTTTTATTTCAAATTTCAATGAGGCTTGTTGGTTCAAATGAATAAAATCGCATACAAGTCATTTTGCTAGAGACTTTTCCAAGGGAAAGCTGTCAACAGGATTTAGACCTTTAAGCACATATTGAATTTGAATTCTAATATGTGATCATAAGAAACAAATGCAGAACATTTACAAAATTCTTCTCCCCCGGTAATATTCCCCAGTTCACCTTAGAACCCCACATGAAAGCTGACTGACTGTTGTACTACAGATTAAGGTCTTTAAAATGGCCTTAGATCCCAAATGCATGAATCATTTAAAGTACCTGGCACTCCCATCCACAGAGAATATTAGTCTGATTGCTACCACCTGCTTACCTGGACTGTGATTTCCATTCACCTGTTGTTTGCAATAGAAAAAATAAATTCACTAATGTATCACCCTCTCTAAAAGGAAAAGAGGCTGAAAACTATTCTCAGCTGCTAATAAATGCGGGGCCACAGACAGAAGAGAAGGCTTACACAGAAAAACTGAAAATACATAACAAAACATAATGTCTCCTGGTTTGTACTACACCAGAAAACAACAGGAAATTTAACAGAAGCAATGACACGCAGAGAAGACTGGCAAGAATGAGGAAGCTCTCATTTTCTTAGGTGCTGTGGTTTTAAGAATGCAAGTAACAGATTCACAAGCCCTCAAATCTCTCTCCATCTGTCCTGGAGCCCAGAATAACACATACATGCCTTTGAAATAAGGGACCTGTCTCTTGTGCCTTGCTCTAAGCTCTATGTCTCTCTCTGGAGAAGTTAGACGTAGATGCATAGTCAACCATTATTTTAGAATGCAGCAATTTAGTGAGAATCGTCCCTTGAGATCCTGAGGGGATTAAACAGGTACAATTAAATCCGGTGAGGAGGTGCATGAGCGGAATATCCAGAGTCTCATGGAGAACCCTAAACTGTCAGGGCTCCCGACAACAGCGCGGGTGCACAGAGGAAGGGAGGTGCCGCAGCGAAGACAAGAAAGAGGGCAAGGACATACCTGGGGTCAAAATCAGATGGACGTTCACTCCATCTGCAAGTGCCCCCCGGCCCTCCAGTCATTTTCTGTCTCCCTCCTTTTGAAGTCAACAAATAGGTAAATTAAAGAGAGAAAGAAGAGGGAGAGGAACAGCGAGAGGGGAAGGGGGAGGGAGAGGGAAAAGAGGAAGAAAAGGGAGAAAAGACTATGGTTGAACATGGAAGTAGGTACCTTGGAGAGCTGATAATTTGCAAGTTTTGAGCCACTGTCCTTGAAGTACTTGTTTAATTTAAAGGAGAGGCTGTGTGTTAGGAGAGTAGCTGAGAGGGAGACACATAGGGAAGCCTCAGTTTCTTTTTTTTTCCTGAGCAATTCGGTTCTTGCCACAACGACATAGGCTCTGTTTAGCAAATGCAAATTTGCTATGTCACTGTCACTAAAGACTGTCCCCACTGCCCCTGTCCCAATTAACTCCTCCTATCCACATAATTCTTTCAGTCACACGGAATGCAACCTGTACGAATATTTCTGACAAAATCCTGTGTTCTTCCTTATTGCTTGTGTAGCAGAAAATGGCCCCCCAGCCAGTCTGTTAGTCGCCCAGGTAACAGTTCCTGTTACAGTTCCTGTTATTTTTGTTTCTTAGAAACAGCTGGTTACTATGATGCACAGCCCGTCACTATGATGCGTATTGCAAGAACCAACTAAAGACAGCCAAGTACTCTGCCTCTGTACTTCCCCTTTGCATCCAACCCCATAAAACCTCCCTCCCTGAACCTTCAGGCTTGATATTTTGGGAATCCTCCGAGTCGGTACCTGTCAACATCAAATAAGTCTGCATCCATATCCTGGGTAAGTTTTTTGGTGTTTCTGTTTGTCATTGCACATGTCCAGTAACACTTTGTGTCCCTTATATGGGAATGACACCAAGGGTGGTATCTTTGTACACCAGACTGCTATAAGGAAAACGGACCTCAGGGACTGCCTTCACAGAGCAGGACATGGCGACACTGTGGAGTGTGATGCTGTTGAAGGAGAAGTGGGTACAAGGCATCAAATGTTATGGATCCTACTCAAGTTCTACTTCAAGGCAGTAACCATTACAGACTCTTGCCACATGGTAGGGGTCCTCTCCACAACTGCAAGTGAAATGGTGTGTAGGCTGCTCCTTGAAATCTACTCCAGCTGAAGCTTCCCACCCTACCGCATTGAGAGACCCTACAAGAATAGGACCTAGGACCTAGACCATGACATTCCACTGGTCTTGTGTAGGGGACATGCTGGAGGGTGCTGACAATCAGGATACAGGAGACAAAGTAGACCAGAGGAACAAGGGTCATTAATGGCAATTTCACTGAGGTCCCCCTCCCAAAAGGCAGCCTAGAGAGGACAGCGATAGAGAGGACACGGAAATCAAGAAGAAGAGACCAAAGGTCAGCAGCCTCCTCAGTGTGGATACCACTGCAGCTTTCCCGCAGAGGCAGATGGTCAGAAAATAGTAAACCACAGGATGGCAAAGTGAGAAAGGCAGCCCAGCCACCGCCTAAGAATTCCTCCACCCTTGGTCCCAGGCCAAACAAGGCACAGTGTCAGCCGACAACCTCCACCATTACCCAGTCACTCATCCAACACTGAGAATGATTATAAAGTTCTAGTACTAACAAACAAAAGATTAGAACTGAAGATCTTCAGTGCTTCCATGTAGGTAATAACCATATAACCAGAACTATCTCTATCATCTATGCATATGGGGTGTGACTATTTTTACACAAAGAATCTCTTTTCAGTAATGATGAATGTGTTGTTTAAAAAACCTGTTTTTTCTAGTTCACAATGTTTTTTTAAATGACATCTAGTCAAGGTGAGATTTTCAAACTTTGTTTTTAATATTTATAAAACTTTTGAACTTGATTACTTCAACAAAAAGATCAACAGCCTGCAAGCATCTATTAATGAAGGCTTAAATAATTAAAGGAAGAGGGACTGACTCTGTGCCTTCCATTGCACTGGTCTCAGGGCCTTGGTAAACCCAACTGATATCTTTGAGTAGAGGACCTTGAGCAAGCGCTAAATGGCTCCCAGCACCCAAATCATCAGGCCAGCACGGTCCTTTGGCACTAACACAAACTCAGAAGGACAGAGTCAAATCCATGCTAATGTCAGATGCATGTGTAGGCCAGCAGACACTTCTATTTCCCACGCCATTCTCCCAAGTCACTAATGTCTCTCCAATTGGCTTTTAGAGAATTGCAGATGGCCTGGAAGGAGCTTTACAATGGGTTCTCCTTAAATAAACCCTAACACCCTGCAGAGTGAACATGTGGAGGGCCCGACATAGATGTTTATGAGGTAGGAATACACCATCGGGCACCTCAGAGTTGTTTTGGGAAGGGATGTGATTTGGAATAAATGCAACCTGAAGTAGGCATTATAGACCAGCTTACTCTTTTAACCAAAACTTTCTCAGATGCATATTTAAAAAACAATAAGTAGCCTGGCATGGTGGGGTACTCCTATAATCCCAGCACTTGGGATGCCAACTTGGAAATATAGTAAGTTCAAGTTCAGCCTGGACTACATAGTGAGACTTTGTCTTGACGAGCCAAAAACATTGATTCTCATAATAATAACTCAGAGAAACCATAAATGACTGAACTAGCTTCTAAATTTTTAAACAAGAACAATGTATAGTGTGGTTTTAGTTGCTGTTTTAATATATTTGAAGTCTTTGAAAATTCATATTCCACTTATAACATATAATGGCAATATTTTGTTAACTAGAATATCTGGTAGTTTTCCTATATAAATGAAATTCTGATTAAGAAAGAATTGACTGCTCCCTGATACTTCCTATGGGAAAAGGAGCTGAAGCTTACAGAAGTCTCTAAACTTATCTCTAGTGACAGAGAAAATCATAGCTGAAAAATCACAATATATCTGTTGGAGAAGTTTATAGGGCAGGAAGATGTTTTCACAGTAGAACCTTTCTATATCTTTACAAGGCATTTTTCTCTGTTTTCTTTTGGTCATATCTTTAAACAAAGATGAATTAGTGAAGAACTGACTAATTAATTTTACTATCTCAGACACTTCCACCCTGCGCAAAACTTGGTCTCCTTATTTCTTAATCCCAAAGTCAACTTTCAAATCATTCAAGCTGGCTCTAAAAAACAAACAAACAAACAAACCTTCCTTGGACCAAGCAGATTCTCTCACTAGGGAATCACTGAAGTAAGCCAGACAATTAATAGTGAGAAATGAAATTGTAGGTAATGATTTAAGGAGCAGATGGAAAGTTGGCTGGGAAGTCATGACAACCCATATTCAAGTGAGGCTATGAGGGTGGACACTGAGCAAATAGATGCTCTCATGGTGGGGTTATAAAATTAGATACACTACAGTTCAACTCTGCAGAGAAAATTTATAATTGCTTTGATCTTCTTTCGGAGGCCTCATCTACTAGGTAACAAAAGGAACAAAATTATCTCCTTAAAGCAGGCATGGTGACACACACTTGTCATCCCAGCACCCAGAGGCTGAGTCAGGGGCTGCCTGTTTAAGGCCAGTCTGGGCTACATAGTGAGTTCAAGGACAGTCTGAACTATATTGCAAGACACTGTCTCAAATAACTAAAAATAAGTAAATAACACCTTAGCTAGTTCAGTTCTTCGTTTGAAGCTATGGTTTTAATACTCTTCTGGGTACGATTACGACATCTTTTAGAATTTCATTTCTTTGCTTTGACCTGGCATTTGGGGCTGCGAAGCAAAAGGAGCTGATGGCTTTGAGGGGACAGAGGTCTAAGAACCAAAACTCTGTCTTGTCTGCTCTAGTCTCCGCAACCATGGCTTTGAGCGCCTGGGCACCACTGGCCCTGCTGGCGCAGCTACAGCTGGCAGTCGGGTCCCTCGATCTGGCCATGTGGGGCTGGGACAGGGGCAGGTGACCCTCCATGGCTCACGCAATCCCACCCCTTTGGGATGATTGTGAAAATCTCTCCTAAAGGCCTGTGGCTTCCATCCCTTTGCCGCAGCACCGAGACCGCCTGCCGAGAAATGGAGCCCCCCGAACTTTGTTTCTTCCCCACTGAATCACTAGAGAAACTAAAACATCAGAAAGTGTTTGTGTTGTACTGTGCAGCACCACCACATTTTCTTTGAGGCATTTGTCCCAGAGAGTGGCAGAAGGCAACTGGGGAATGACCACCTCCCAGAATCCCACGCATGGAGGGTAGCAAAATCTTCATGCTCCTGAAGTACCCCGCATTCCCTGGGTGTTCCCAGTGCTGCTCACTGCCCTTGAAGGGTCAGTGGGAGATAAGAGCCCATGATTCCGCCTTTTCTATCTTCAGACCGGTAGGGTATCCTTCCTGTTTTCTTCACGAGCCAAATAGATGCCACCACCACCACTAGCAGAACCTTGAGATTTAGCCCTGTTATGTAGCATCATCCCTGCACCCCAGGAAGAATCCTATCATCTGCTTCATCCACATTAGTTCCTGAAATTTTAAAATGGATTTAGAAAACCCAACCCTCTCTCATTCAAGCCTGATTTTTAAGACAGTTATTTTTTCATAGGATAAGAGATTTCAGGGTTTAGCCTTAGAGGTGGAAAGCTACAAAGAATATGATGTATGTGCTAAGAAGTAAAGGAAAACAGATCAGCTTAATACTTGTGAAGAATTATCCTCCTTTCACTATAGAAGAGAGTTGGGTCAGAGGGAGAGAACTGAGACCGGGCATGGAGCAGCGTAGGCTGTGACTAGCAGAGTGCAGAAATGGAGCATGCGGGCGTCTGACTAGAGCCAGCAGGGTGTGGAAGCCTCTCCCGGGCCAGTCTCCCCCAGGTCTCCGTTTGGTGGTTTGTTTGGTTAGCTTTTCCTGAGCTCCTGTGTTTGTGTACAAATGTTTAATTACTTCACTTAACTTGAGTGCATTTGTGCTCCATAAAGCCAAAATATCTGAAAAAACATAAGCATTCAAGACTTTTATATTTCACAGTGTGTACCTTGTATGATGGATAAGCCTGAGTGTGTCAGCTGGACTGGTTTGGGAGGCTGGAGCCTGGTGGAACATGCTGTTGGGCATGTCTGAGTGGGCCTTGGAGGCGTGCCCTTGAGCACCATATTTAGGCCCTTGCCCTTCTCCTCGGGCTGTTCTGCTCCAAACACCACCACCAGGAACTAAGCAGCTCTGTGTGCCAACCTCTTCTGCCATGGTATTCTTCCTTAGACGTAACTGAATTTCCCTAAAACTGGGAGTTAAACATTTCCTTCTTTAAGTTGTGGATGTTGGGTTTTATGTCCCAGAATGGGAAAGCTGACTAATATATCTGTGCACATGCTTATAACTGAATCCCATTATCTGGTTCCAAAAGATGTCTTTCCACTAAATCCTTCCACACTACTGCAAATCCCAGTTGCCGCAGCTCAGGGTACCATGTTGCCCTAGCTGGCCAGCCTGACTCCTCCTCTCTGTTGTCCTGCCAGCCTTGTCCCTGTGGTCTTCCTAAAACTTCACTTTTGCTGCACCCACTTTGCCCAGAGACTTGCACGCTGCTCTCTGCCATACCAAGTTCTGTTCACTTTAATGTGGTTTTCAGGTTCTGCCCATTTAAACAAATCCAATGTCCCACTACATGAAGCTTGCCAGTCCTTATGCTGGGAAGACTAATATCCAAATGCCCTGTGTGCCACACATTGCTGCCTGCACCTGCTCTCACATTTTCTGCTTGCCCTGACTGAATTTTGCCCTTCTCCACTGCTGATTTAAATCCAACCCATTGCTTCCCAAGCCCATGTTGAGTCCAGCTTCTCTTCTGGTTCTCAGAACTGCTAGTGACTTCAGGCCATAGCACACCACTTAAGAATCTAAGCATATTCCATCTCTCAGTAATGGACACTATAAACAGCTGATACTCATTGAGAATTTCTTGTATGCCTAGTGCATTGCCAGGGTGGCTCATCTGGCCTTCGCTCCACCCCTGTGAGGTAGGCACTATGATGTGCACATTTGGGAGGAGGAAAGTGGTTAACTTTCCTGAAGTCGTACAGCCGGCAAGGGGACAGAGCCAACACTCAAGCCAAGGATCAGATTCCAGAGGCTAAACTTGTGGTGAATGTAGCCTGTTAGCCCTAGAGAGTCCCTAGTTCTAACAGTAGAGCTTTGTGTGACCTTTCTCTCCCTCCAACTAGGCTTTCCCATGGAATCATCCTTTTCTCAGATATAAAGTAGAATGGACTTCAAAGATTTGCTCAGACTCTGTGGGATCTGCGTGTTACACCTACCCACCTCTCCTCCATGAACGCACTATGGGCCGCTGGATGGCTAAGGTGGCACCTGCCAAAGGTAAGAGGCACCGAACTCTTTCAGGCAGATCCCGCTCTCACGCCCCTCTCCCTCTTCCCCTTCTTTCTCCTCTTCCTCGTCCTCTTTCTCCCCACCTCCCATCCTAACTTCTGATGGCACAGGACTCTGTCCACCTTCGGATCCCCTTCTACAGGACCAGTGTTGTGTATTCCTAAGTCTCCTTCCAGACACCACTGCCAAGGGGGTTTATGAGCAGGATGTGGCCTCTGGCGGCATCCTCAGGTCAGCTTCCTTGCAGCCAGGCTTTCTGTCTAGTGTTGAATGGAGATCCTTAAGAGCTCTCATTAAAAACTACAAAACCCCTTTAGAGAAAACCAGGGACCCCAGCAAGCGCAGAAAAATACGTATTTGCGAACAGATTTTAAACATTGGAGCTTCTACCTTCAAAGGAGATTTTCCCGAGAGGATGTCCTTCTTTCTGTCAGATGAGGAGCCACAAGCATTTAGCAGTGTCCAAAGATGTGATGAAAGGAGGCTTTGAACCTGTCAACATTTGGTTCCTGTCTGTGTGGAGCAGGCCTGGGCCTGCGGGAAAAGGGTCAGCGGGATTGCTTTGCTTTGCCGTGAGAAGACTTCAGATGGAAATTGATCATTTCCTCCCAAGGCCTTTCCCTCAAGCAGTAGGGAGCCTCCTTTCCGCCAGCGGGCAGAGCCAGCTCTCCAGGCTGTCTCCCCAGTTTCTCAGAACTCAAGTTTTTTGTTCTACCAAGATTTGTCTGTGGAAACTAGAAGCAACTTGGTCAGCGTTGACATGATAAGATCATTTGTGGCTCCTCTGAAAAGCTCCGCTGTTTGTCTACATCCCTCCCCACCGCTGCCTGTTTAGGAGACCTAACAAAAATACCATGAAATCCTGTTTGATCTCAGCCATTGTTCACTGCTAATTCCACAGGACAGGAAAGCAGAGTTTGTTTAAAGACAGGAGAAGGTGGCTTTTGTGATCACAATAAACATAGGACACTTCCGTTCCAGACAGGTCAGGGATGTTAGGGGGTATGGGAGTGCTCTGGAAAGGAAGGGGTGGTTCTTTTCAAGGAAGGGAGTGGTCCTTATGTTTGCTCTCCAACCAAACTGGAAGAACTGTGCAGGCCTCCATCAGTCAGCACAGCAGCAGAGGGGGCGGTGCTTCATACAAAGGAGTGAACCCTTGCCGCGGGTGGGGAGCTTATCTCCATGCCTGCCCCACCTGTGCCTATTTCAAAATGATCCTGGGCCTGTGCTCTCATCTGCAGAGAGAGAAAGGAAACAATATTATCTGGCCTCAAACTCACTGATGTCAGAAAACATGATTTTAGGAATCCAGATTTGTAAAGTAAGATTAAATCAGGATTGAGCTAGGTATTTTCATTTTACTTGAGAAACATCAGAAAGGATGCTTCAAAATAGTATCTCCCATCCAAGGGCACTTCGATCTGAGTTTTAAGAATCAAATTCTTAGAAATCAGATGATACAGAGTGTTAATGGAATGGAGAGAAGCTAGGCCCATTAATTACATCTATGCATTTGAAGATGATCTGGGGGAAGCAAAAATTCTCAGGACCCAAAAAGATTCACTAATTACCTGACCATTATATAGTTAGCTCCCGTTTGATCAAAACTTCCTATGCCTGCTGGTGTCTAGCCTCACACACTGCACCAATACCTTTGTTGGACACTCCCATGAGGTCAGTAATACAATGCAAATCAAATGCAAATTGATCACAACAAAGTGAAACTGCATACCATGCAATGGATGCAGGCTTTCATCCCAGTGGGACAAGGACATAATTCGAGCTTCACAAGAGTGATTTGAATATCAGAGAACTAAAAAAGGGCCTTGGGAAAATGAGTGAAGTCTTTTGTTTGATTTTGTTTTGTTTTATTTTTTGCAAAAAAAAAAAAAAAATGGCTCTCTCAATGTCACTAGCAAAGGTCAAATGTAAAAGGAATCTTAAATTTTTGTCAAAAAAGTTGACCCAAAAGTCAACATTTGTTACATTTTCTAACCCTACAAATTAATAAGTGAATGCAACTATAATATAAACTCCTAGTAAATATAAGACAAATACTTATTTTTATATTTTTTCACTTTAATAATAAAGCTTATTGATGTTTAAATATCATTTATTACAAAATTTCACTTCTTGTTTTATTTCCACCTTAATTTACTAAAAAGCAATTATCTTTGGATAATGAGAACCACTTGTAGCTCTATATCATTTTATAGATATAATATTTTATTTAATATTCATGGCTACTCAGACTGAGTAGCTATTATCCCCACTTAACAGGGAAGAAAATCAAGGCCCTGGGAAGTGATCTGAACAGCACTAGAGTAAATATTAGCTTCAATTACACAAGCAACACAAATATTGTTATCTTGTAAATAAGAGAAGTATGTCTCTAGGAGATTTAATGACTAACCCTTGGACATATGTCTAGTAATATTAAACATTTTCCAGCCTAAACTTTCTGCCTACAGATCATCCTATTATTATAGTCACCAGATATCTTTGGACATAAAAATAACAAGGCTGGCAGGTGTGGTGGCTCATGCCTGTAATCCCAGCATTTGGGATCCTGAGGTGGGAGGATTACTTTGAGTTCATGGCCAAGTTGGGCCACAGAGGGAGTTCAAGGCCAACCTGAACTGCACAGTGACACCCTGTCTCAGAAAGACCAAAAAATAAGGTGATATAACTGATGTTATGAGCACTAAAAATATGGCAGATGTATCCAACCTGTAGGCCACAGGCCACTTGCCCTCTTTTTGAAAAATTTATAATAACAAATGTATTTCTAAAAGAAATTTTGATACTTATATACATTATATTGTATATTTAATATGCACTCCAAAATATTACTTTTCACTCAGTGTGGGCAGGCAAAACAGAAGGTGGGACATGCCTGGAAGGGAATCTCTAGCATATTCTGGAAGCAGATTTGCTGCAAACTCCATTGGGAAGAAACCAGAGACAGTCACTGTTAGATTAGAGGATATGTTTACTTCATTATAACTGAGTGCAACTGGCTCTTCGGTTGTGAGAACAGCAGCCTCTTCTTTGCTGACCCACTTGCCAAACGTACCACAGTGACAGAACACCACGCAACTACAAACACAGGTACGATAAAAATAACACTCAGACATGGAAAACCTGAGCACTCTGAAGCTTAGCGAGTGCAGCAAGGCATGTGATTTCTATCTTTATTAATGGATTTCTATTTCTGCCTTCTTCTTCCTTTTCTGCATTGATAATGCTAGACATACATAAGAAAATCTAGATAATTTATCCTGAAATTGGTAGTTTACTACTGATTAGTTGATACAAACAATATAACTAGGGCCATTATAATGTTAAGTGGGTTTTGAACAAATGGAGTTAGAAATCCAATTATCTTTCTACAGAAAGCTTTTGTGAGGCATCATTGTTAAATAAAGAAGGGAAACAGTGAGAGACTCAGAACAGCAATTTCTCCTGCCTGCAAAGGGACACTGGAGAATTTCCTCCTGCACATATATTAATCTCTTCATAATGGTCTCCCTCCTGCAATTGGCCTACAAGGGTCATTTTTAACTCCTGCTCTACTTCTGGTTACTAGAGGCTTCCTTTTGGAAGAGGAGCTGAAAGCCAGAAACATATGACTTGGACGAGAAATAAAACATGAAACACAGCACCTCCCACATAGGCAAATGGCTTCAAGCTAACTCCTGAATGAAGGCACAGTGCTCCTTCCCTGGCACCTAAGGCTAGGGCCTCAGGGTTCACCAAAGATGAGAGAAATCAGGAACTCCAGGAACTCCTTGCAGGGGTTCCAATTTTTCTGACCTTCTATTGACCTTAGCTCAGTGCTTCTCAGACTTTTATAGGTACAAGAATCACATCAGGGTCTGGTTTAAAATCAGATTCTGATTCACAAATTTGGAGTGAAATCTGACATTCTGCATTTCTTGGTTGTACTGCTAGTTTAGATAATAATAATCTAAATTAATCTTAGCATTAGTACTTCAAGTGTTCTGCTTTTTATTTTCTCAGCAATAACCATTAAATTACAGTCAGGAGGGAGCTTAGAGAACCTCAGGGTTTTGGAAATTAGTGCAACCTCGGGAAAGTTATTTGGCCTTTTCCTACCCTATTTTTCATAAAAGATGTGTTATGATGAGTAAATGAAATGATGTTTACTATGGTACCTGATATTCCAAGTTTGCTTCATAAACACTCGCTAAAACCATTTGATTCATCTTACAGGGGTGGAGATAAGACCTATCAAGAATCTTGTTCATGGGACACAGCTTTGCTAGTGCCAGAGGCTCGGCAGAAATACCACCTCCTGACTTCTGGTGGAAAGCCCTCAGCATCTCACAGGAGTCCACTGCTTAGTCAGAGCTCATTACTAATTTGGGAAAACTGACCCCAGCAGATGCCCAGGTCCCTTTCTTGCCTCTGCTTCACAGAGCACCAGTGGCTTAAATCACACACCCAAGTATTTTTGCCAGAGCTGGTCCTGACAGCTTAAGCCTTGTGCCATTAATTATGAAGATTATCCAAATAATTTATTTAATTGGGAACAGAGAATATCTCAGTGCAGCCAACCAAAATGGATTAGATACCCTTTGTGCAATGTGAGATCCCCGCAGCTCTCTTAGGAAAACTGTTTCCTCCCTGGGGGAGGTGATGGCTGCCCCAGGGGAACAAGTATGCTCTTTGTCCTCAGGGGTGCAGTGAAATCTTGACCAAGTATTGTACACATGCAACCTTCTCTTCTCTGCCATCTTTTGTAGAAACCCTCAATACAATGGTGAATCCTCACACTTGACAGTGATGTTTCTGGGAGGTCAGAAAGCAAAGTAAAAAAAAAAATTCTTTCCCAATGTGATTTTGCAAATGGGCATTAGCCACAGGCTGTTCCAGCTCAAGGGTGCACAATTGCACGAACTCCTTCTTTTATCTGCAGTAAAAAGAATGAAATAACTTTTTCTACAGCAGTGTTGAGATATGAATAACTGAGCTGGAAAAAATATTAGCTGTCTGTCTACTGTTACTGCATAATACAAAATATATATCATTTCAGCATCTGCCCAGTGGAAAATGACAAAGACACTAGCAAATGCATGCTACAAAATACCTTCATTTTGGTTGTCCTCATTACTGTTATAATTAAAATGGTCTCTCAATCCAGCTTTTTAAAGTCAAACATGTTCACATCCTCTTATTCTAAAGACACAATCCTGCTTTAAAAATATCAATCCCGGGCTGGGGATACAGCTCAGTGGAATAAGCATCTGCCTGGCAAGCGCAAGGTCCTGAGTTCAATCCCCAGTACAGAAAAAAAAAAAAAAAAATCAATCCCATGTCATTTAAACCTGTGTGGAATACTTTTCTTCTGTGTCTACATTCACTGAAGTCACTTCAGAAATCTGGCAGGTAGAAAGTCCTGGGGAGAGAAGTCAGTTACAAAATACCAAAAACTGATTTAGTATTATAAAAACACTAAATCGCATGTACCAGTCAGTGTTTACTACAGAAAAAGATATAACACAAGATACGCAAATATATTAAGAATTTAAGGGCCAGGGATATAGCTTAGTGGTATCGTGCCTGCCTGGCAAGTGCAAGGTCCTCAGTTTGATTCTTGACACCAAAAAAAAAAAAAAGGAATTTATAAGATTGACTTACAGTGGCTGCCCACAGGGTTGGATGTGGAAGAATGCAGAGGGTCTGTCTGCACACTGGAGACCCAAGGATCCAGTCAAAGGTCTGGAGCTCACTCTAGTGTCCCATGTGAATCTGTGCTGTATCAGGAGGCGAGTGGGTGTGCAATGGAAGACTGAAGGGTCTGTGCCGGAAGACTGAAGGGTCTGTGCCGGAAGACTGAAGGGTCTGTGCCGGAAGACTGAAGGGTCTGTGCCGGAGGCCAGGAGATGACACCCAAGGCGAAGGTGAGGACCGGAGCTCCTCGGAAGAAGGAGGGGCAGGTCTGTCCCCCTTCGTTTCCAGGTGACAGGCTGTCCTAGGGGTGGGAGTGCTGAGCCAATTTCACTGGCTTAAGCTGACACGGTCTGAGTATCATATATTCAGAAGAACTTCACATTTGGAAACCTGCAAATGAGGTGGGGATGGAGAACGGTGGTGCCATATAAGGCTATCGGAGCTGAGGAAAAAGCAAACCAGGAGCAATTTAACCTTCGTGGACACGCTCTTGATGCCTAAGCTTCTCTCAAAGGCCCTGCGAGCCTGCCATCGGAGAGCAGAGCCATTTAAGGTGCTCTTGATGGCTTTGGCAACATTTATGATGTAATGGAATCAGATCCTTTCTCATTCCATTTAGATTCAATTATACCCCAACCCCTATCTCCCCACCCCACATCCTCACCCCCCAGTACCTCCTAAGGTGGCTTCATTTGGAAATAAGATCTGCAGATGTAATTCATTAAGATGAGGTTGTGCTGAAGTAGGGTGGGCACTTAATCTGGTATGGCTGGCGTCTTATGATAAACATGACCTATTGCGGTTCATGCAAGAGGAAACCTAGGTAAAGATTCTGAGCTTTAGAGAGGAAGAGAGGAAGACAGAATATGAAAGTGGAGACAGGGACCGAAATGGTGCAGCTACAAGCCAAGGAGTGCCAGGGACTGCTGGGCACACGGGAAGCTAAGAGAGGCAGGAACCGGGTCTCCCTCCACCTGCTGACCTCTTAGTTTCGGACTTCTTTCTAGCCTTACATACACTGAGATTATAAGCTATTGTTTCAGGCTACCCAGTTTGTGATACTTTTTTACAATAGCACAAGAAAATTAATATTTTCTCCTTATAAGAATTGCTGCATTTCTATCCTTTATGTCAGGTTAGAGCCTGGTTGTCTCACTGTTAAGAGAAAGAATCTGAGAGTCAAGGAAATAAAATAGTTTGCAAACAGGAAACTTTCTCACCCCCATACAGACTTCACACGGAGCCGATGGTCTACTGCAGACACATCACCTTCTTTTAAGGAGCACACCGAAGACCTCGGGGTCTCTGTGACTATCTGTCTGGTTCCTGTCTGTATAAAGAAAATGCATTTGGATTTGGAAATGTGGGTTTTGACTGCGCCCCTTCAACTGTTCACCACTTTTTGATTTATTCAATGAATATTTATCTTCTGCCCACAGGGACAGGAAACTGACATGTTGAGAACTTAAAAGAAACTGGTCTTATCTTCCTCTGCCTTTCCGTAGCATTTATATTCAGAGCATTGGTGTCACAATCTATATTTGATTGATTTGGGGGTTGTGCGTCTTATACCAGCTTATGAACAGATCAGAGCCAGCAAAATTTCCGCTCAGAGTCTTTACATAAAATTGTACACTGACTGCAGTTTATACTGGGCAATGGCTTTCCTCTCGCACAGCACACAGTAGGCTCACACTAATGGGCTGATAGCGTATGCTGCTGCTAAGAGCTCTGAACTGAGATCAACTCCAATGCTGCTGTTGGCCTCAGCAGGATTATGTGTGAGGACCCATCAGTGACATCTCTGCTAAGCACATGCGGTCCTGCAGTGGTGAAAAGCTGTTTCCCAATTATGTCCTCAGGTTCCCGTGGAAAGGCTTTAAAGTTTACCTCAAAAGTGTACCTCAAAAAAACCTGGAAAACATAAAATGTAACTCAAGCAACAGAATAGGTCATACTATGGGTCTTAGGGAATGGCTTCTAAGACTCTGCTAATGTTTTTTTCTAGTGCTTCTCTAATGATAGTGTATTTAATTTCATAGACTAAAGAAAGCACACCGAGTTTTTTCTTTTTCAGTAATTACTTCTACTCTCCATGCTTATGGACCTGGTTTCTTTTAAGGTGTAGATTCAAGACCCATCCACTGCCCAAGCACCTCACATGGCAGGACTTACATGTCAGATCAGCAACAGCATCTTCAAATGCTTGGTGAGGTTTGACCAACTGTTTAACACAGCTATTGTCCTCTAAAATTCATTAGTGTAGGTTTGGGGTGAAATTGCCAGGAGGCAAAGGCAGGAGGATTGCTATGAGTTTGAGGCCAGTCTGCATTACATATTGAGTTCAAGGCCATCCTTAACTACCTATCAAGACTATGTCTCAAAAAAAAAAAAAAATTAACTCCCTGGACATCCCCTATGCCAGTAGCTTTAAATAATAGCTGTTTGTCAGACGAAAACCTGTTCCAACACCAGTATATTTAAACAACTACTTCCAATGTAAAATAAGAATATCTCTGAACCAAACAATCCCTTTCCTTGAGAGTTACATGCTTTTTATATAGTGTTAAAAAATCTGGGAGATCATGTGTCGTCAAGTGACTAATGGATTAGTTAAATTCCTTTGGCTATTGGAAACCCATCACACCCATCCATTAGGCCCAGAGACTCCCACTGGTCAGTCTGTGCTTCTGGTAGAAAGATAAGGTGCCTGAATGAAAATCCACCAAGAAATTATAAAATAGAGGAGTTCCTCAAGCACAATAAGGACGGGAGAGTGTGCTGATCAATAACCTTGCACATCAGAGTACAAGTCTGTGTCCTAATCCCCTAAATTCAGGCACCCCATCTTCTTATCACTCTACTCATCTTCAGTTTCTAGTACTGCACCTGAAATGGGCAGTCTTTCAATAAATACTGATCAAATGTAGAGAAGTCACAAGTTAAAGAGCTCTTGGAGTCTCTGCCTCACCCCTCCCAGGCCTCCATCTAATCCTAGGCTAGAGGTAGCCCCCACCCATGCCACTGTCCTGCTTCCTCTTCCTCTCTCCAGGTAAAGAGATGGGGGCTTCGAACTTGCCCAATTTTCCTTGATGCAGGACTACCTGTGGGTGGCCCAGAGTTCCCCAGGCTGGGCTGACAAGGCTGGACTTGTCCCAGTGACCTCCATTTCAGATTGAAGGAGAATCCTAAGTCTGGCTTGAGTAAGCTTCTCCTTAGATAAAGAGAGCTGGACTGTGCCCTGTGACAGGGGAGTGGACTCAATGCATTGCAGCTTGGGGCTTCCCAATCTCTTCCTTGTCAGTGTGCATGTAACTAGGTTTATGAGACAAGTTCCTAGAATCCTTAGGTACACGACAAACCTCAGTTTCTTTGGGTGGAAATGGATTTCTCTCTCCAGTTCCAGTCTCCTCTATGGCACCCCACCATGCAAGCTGCTTAAGTGGCCACATCAACTTGGGTGCTGAATGCATGGCTGGCCTGAAGAGAGCACACTGGCTCATCCAGTCAGGCTCCCTACACGTCCTGGAACTCACTGACACTTGCTAGACAATTTCCTTCTCTCTGCAAAGTGCCTGAGCCAAAGCCTGTGTCCCACCTGTGAGGCCAGTGGAGTCAAACATTGACCTCTGTACTGTGACAGGAATGGAGGCCTTCACCTGCGCTGCTGAGTGCATTCTGATGAGACCTCAAACTTGCGATTCCCCAGCCAACTTTAAAGACAAAGGTCCTGAGGAAAATGCAGCAGGAACCCCAGCAGAGCAGCTCAGGATTAGAAGGTTGTAATTGGTGACCAAGGTCAAACTTCTAGGCTCTGGAAGTCCCCACTCCACCCCTGAGACACAAAAGAGAAAGTGGGGCTGGGCAAGTAACCACTGCAGAACCTGAAGCTTTATTCAGGGGTCTGGGTCTCCAAAGCTAGGAGATTTTGCAAAACTAGATTTGTGTTGGCCCCAGGGCAACTCCTGGAGGAAGTAAAGATGGACTTTGGCTTTCAGTTCTCCCCACTGAAAACATTTTAGTGTCTTCCTGCTTTCTCTGACTTCTACCACTTTTAGTCTTAACAAGATGGACTGAGGCACTAGATTAATTCATTGTGTTCTGGGGAAACTACATTTTTTAAGAGAAACTCATGGTAAAACTGATGCTAAAATCCAGTGAAGCTAGGCTAATGGTAGCATTTAAATCCTGCAAATAGGCTGATCTGGTAGCCACTTCAAAAAGGGGCTCTGCGGGCCCTAGAATGGTCACACATGGGGTGGCAGTCTGCCGGCCAGTCTTGCCGAGAGGAAGCTGATTATGCCTTCTTGCCCGCAGAATCAGTTTACATGAGAACAGTTGCTGATAGTCCACTCACCAGCTTCCTTTCCCTCTCTCCAGGCAAGAGGAGATGTGCTGGCAAGCCGCTCTTGGGGGATCCTTTGTGGAGAAGCAGTCTCTTCTTCAGCACTCCTGTCTGAAGCACTTGCCCCATCTGGGGTCATAGAAGCAGCCCTGAGTCTCTTCTCAGTTTTCTGCCCAAGGAGCCCAGCCAAATGCAGAAGGAGGGAAAGGTTGTAATTGGTGCTCGCTGCAAGCTCTTCCAGGTGACAGAGGCAGCGGGTGAAGCTGGCCTGCAGCCAAAGCTGAGAAGTCTGCCTGGGAGTAGAGCTACACCCCTCCCTGCAGGAAACCGGCTTGCCCAGGCCAACTTCAGAAGCTAATGCCTTCATTTCAGCTAAGGAATACCGACCTCAAAGCCCCCACCTATATAGCCCTCCTATCATCTTCAGAATGCTTCAGGCCAGAATTCAGGGAGAGCTCTGAAATATGAACTCTAATAGCTGGGTGTTGCCCATGCTTGCTGTGGTAAATGACCTCTGGCCTCCTGGGTAATTACAGAGTGGGTATGAGTGCTTACGATGGGTAGGCTGCAGGAAAATACCAAAAAGAATGTGCTATTTTCCTTAAAAGCCTGTAAGGGCTATGGCTGCAGTGATGAAAGAGGTCAGGAAAACGCCATGATACTACTTGTTCTGTACCCTAACGTTTGACCTCTCTGAGGGCCCGCACAAAGAAATGTGTGCTGCTTGTCAAATAAAAGGGCACTGCTATTTAGCAGCCCAGAAACTAGAAAAGACTTTGCTCCAGTAACACAGGATTCAAGGATTTCCGGGCTCTGGGCTGCACCGTGATCGGTAATCCCTGCTTTGAACCCTCGAACCCCTCCTCATCTGCCTCCTCCCTCCTAGCCACGCTGACAGCTGCACACAATCCTCCGGGCGCAGTGTCCCCTCCAGCCCCACTGCAGCCCCCAGAGCCTTGCTCTTCGCCATCTCAGTCCACACCAGGCTCAGCTCCCTGTGACGTCTACCCCCTAAGGAAGGGTTAGGAGGCTTCATCTGCCACCGCACCCCACCCGCAGCTCCCACACTGCCCATACTGAGTGTCGTGCACACCCCTAGACTGTTGCCTATACGTCTACATCCTGTCTTCAAAAGCTGGGATTTTATACAACCAAGGGATTCCAGTTTTAAACAAAACCAAAACGGTCCTCTCTCAAGCATCCTTTCTTCTGGAAGAGGTTAGGCTTCTCCAGGGTAGGTGCTTTGGAATCCTCAGTGCATGCCCAGGGCCTAGCATGACAAATGGGCCCTCTGAGGAGACTTCTCAGTGGCCTCCCTGAAAACAGCTCACTCACACACTCCATGAACGTTTCTGGATTAGTTCTGATTTCTGCTAAGCCAGAATCAGTGATCTTTCCTTCCAATGCAATGTAACAAGCAGCTTCTAAGACCTTACATTAGCATTCTGTTCCCTTAACCAGAGATTCTCAGCTCTTTGGCTTGTTCTTCATTTATGGTAGTGTCCATATCCTGTGCAATTCCCCGGGTCCCCAAGGTACTTCCTGACCTCTAAGGTGTTTCACCAAAGGCGCTGACAGAGCGGCTGTGCAACTGTGGAAAGATGGGCTCTGGGAGCAGACACCCGAGGGAAGTGCTCTGGTGACCACTGTGACAGTGATCGCACTGGGATTCCAACCAGCTTTCCTTAAAACAGAGGAAAACGTTTTTTAAAGAAAGAGCATTTTACCCAGCCAAAGAATTCCAGTTCTGCTTAGTCCGCGTCTGCAGTGGATAACTCAGCCATTCCTTGTGTGGGGCTGGGGCACAGCACGTTTCAACTCCATTTTCATCCTCTTCCCTTCCCCGTCCCCCATTTCTTATTCTCCTTCGCCTCTGAAAATGATCTGTCTTGCTACTTCCTGCTATCCTATCTTCTGGCACCATGAACTGTTGCCCCCTGCCAAGCCACCCTGCCTCGGAGCCAGCTGATAGAAGAAACCTCTACCAACTATGAGCCACATAAACCTTTCCTCCTTTAACTTTGAGGGTCAGGTATTTTGTCTCAGCAAAGAGACGAAAGTAACTAAGACAGGCCCTCAGTTAGTTCCTTTTCACAAATCTACAAAGCTAAAGTCCACAACTAATGGAAGACCTGGTTTCCTTTTGTCATGAGAGCCCACAAGTCATAGGGTCCCTTATCACTTTAGCCTACATTGGCCTTTTGTTCCCTGTTACTTCTGAGGTGTTTGTTTTCTGTATCATTTATTTGGTTTAAATACTGTTGTCCTTTCCTTTTTATGTTCCTTTAAAAAAAAGAGGGATCATGCACTCTGGAAAGAGACCCTCTAACTCCTTTGGAAAGTCGAAGAGTCTCAGCTGAAGTTGCAGAGCTGGGCCGTGCAAGAGTGTGGCTGTCAACCCCAACCAGACGCTGCACTCCTGAGATACCAGAAGACATCCGGCCATCACAGCCTTCCTTGCAGGTTCGTAGTGGCTCACTTTTCATAACAATTCCAGGACACCTTAACAATCAATTAGTTAGCACTTGAAACTATGCCCTTTTAGACAACTGTGATTGGGCTGGGGATATAGCTCAGTGGAATAAGCACTTGCCTAGCAAGCGCAGGGTCCTGAGTTTGATCCCCAGTACCACCACCAAAAAAAAAAAAAAAAAATAGACAACTGTGATAGAAAGAAACTGCCTCTTGGCCACCCATCATAGCCAGGAGAGAATTTTGGATGTAAAAACTCTAGCAGTCATCTACCAATCTTTAGGACCTGCTTGTACTCATAGTCTCTTACTGCATATGTGATGGCAGTTCTATAAGACAGCAACTACGCTCAGGATAAGAAAGACATAGCACACGGGCTCAAAACCTTCCTGCTACCTGGTGTTCTGATGAATTTTCTCCTCAGACAGGAAGTCAGGAGAACTACTTCTCCCCCCAGCCTTAAGCTCAGGAACCTGCCTCGACACCTCTACACAGAACCCAGACCTATATGTGAGTACATATATGCCTAGCGCTATGGCTTCAATGGTGTCTGCACCATAGTGTATATTGACACTTCATGCCCATGCAGCAGTGCTAGGAGGTGTGGCTCTCGGGAGTGACTGAGTCATCAGGTTTCACCTGCACAACTGGGAGCAGAGGCTGTTGTATAAGGACTTGATGGAGTTTGTGCCTTTTGCCGTTTTGCTGCTGCTGCGTGGGGCTACAGTGTTCATCCCCTCTGAAGGACATTGCATTCAAGTACCTTCTTGGAAGTACATGCAAGACCCTCACCAGACACCCCACACTATGGATGCCATCATCTATTCTCCCAGCCCCCAATACTGTGAGAGACCAGGTTCTCTTCCTCATGTATTACTTAGTCTTCGGTATTGTGTTTTAGCAGCACAAATAAACTATGACCTACATGTAAGAGGACACCAAAAAAAAAAAAAAAAAAAAAAAAATTCCACGTAAGTAGATCTAAAAAAAGTTTGGGACAATTTAATACAGTATGTAAATTTTTAAGGATATGGATGAAATATTCAAATGTCCACTCATAGTATTTAATTTGCTGACTGAATTATACATTGATATTTACAATCATATATTGTATAAAATGCTTAATTTGGAACATTTTCCAATGTCATATTTCAGAATGATTTTGTTCATACTCCACATATATTTTCCCACTTCAGTGTCTCCTTTATCACAATGGCAATTTTTTTTTATCTTTTACTGAATTGTCCAACGCACTCTTCAGTAATTTGGAACACAGCCCTTTTTGAAATCACATTTGAGGATGTCTCTGAAAACTTTCTTCCAGACCATAAACTGTTGCAATAGTAAGAGTTTCTACTTATCCTGTAAGTTAACGAAACAATCATTTTACCACTTTCCTTTTTGCTTTTTTAAGAGTTTGCAAACTCAAAATTTGAAATTTTAAGGGGCTACTCTCCTGAATAATTACTGAGTCTACATCAAATTTCTATTTCTCCTTCTAAAAACTCATTTCTATTATCTGCTTTCTAGAAAAATGTAAAACTAGCAGTAATTGAATAATTTCAGAGTAGTGAATCTTCATTATGCAGTATTTTGTGGTTTTTGTTTGTTTAAAATGAACTTGAAATGACCTAGATTATGAGAAACTTTGTGAGAACTGCAATACTACCTCTGTTTATACTCATCTATATTTTTATATCTATATCTCCTTCCCTTCTGAGAAATAACTTGGAAAGAAAAGAACTTGCCTTGTAGGTAAGAAGGTCCTAGTTTACACATGTTTTCTGAAACAGTTGTTAATGTTGGTTCCTGTGATTCTCAAAGGTGTCTCAATTTGAACAATACACAGTCACCTACTTATAGTAAGGGGCATACTACATATGGTAATTCTACAGCTGTCTCAAGGCAGCCAACATATTGGCCATTTAGCAAGTTTCCTGTTAGACTAATATCAACATGATAGCCTGTCTTAGTTCCTTTCTGGCTGCAGACACACAATACCCGACACGCACAATTTAAGGAAGAAGTTTATTTTGGCCCACAGTTTGCAGAGATTTCCATCCATAGTACACTGGCTCCAAGGCAGAGTGGCTTGGCAGAGGGGAGTGGCAGATAAAAACAGCACATAGCGCGGTGGCGGGAAGCAGAGAGAGCGCGATGATTCCAGGGAGCAGGGGGGAGACAGACGCTTCCAGGCCAGCCCTGGGTGACCCGCCTACCCCCAACATCACGTGTTTAGCCAACAATCATGGGCGGACTGAGTCACGAACGAGTATCACACCGCACGAAGCCCCACCTGAGAGCACGTGAGCCTTTAGGGAGACATCATGCAGAAATAAACCACAGCGCAGCCAGACAGAGCTCAAGGCACGTAGTTGGAAATTAAAGCAAGGCAGCTAATTATCTAAAGTGTTGCTAAATGTCTAAGATTCTGGAAATGTAATTACCAGTCAACACAGTATCTGCTTCAAAGGAAATATTTTTAAGGAAATCCTTATTTTCAATAACATGAGAAACTTCATGAGTTGAGTTTGATCTGAGAACAGTGCATTTAATTTTATTATTAGCTTCAATTAAATGTTTAAATATATGAAGGTAAATTGTCCTTATCATTTATTTTGCAGCTGAGCATGCAGACCTTCGGTGACCTCCCCGTTCCGGCAGCGCTCATTTCTGACAGCCCTTGTGGACGGCGCCGGGCGCAAGGAGAGGTGTGCAAAGAGTGCGACCGCAGGGGGCACCTCAGGGCTGAGCCTCGGTCACTGGGCCAAGCCCCAGGGAGCCTGCGCTCCTCCCGGCCTTCCTTCGCCATGGTGAGCGTTACCCAGGGCCCCCAGGACACAGCAGACTCCGACGTGGGAGCCCACCCCCACTCCTCACTCATTCTGAGCACCAACTTCGCCCCTCGTGGGCCAGAATCCTCAATCTTCCAGCACGAAGTGCACCATGCAAGGTAAAAGGAAGCGAACAAAAACATCAAAAGTTGCTTCTTAAACCCTCTACGTTTCTCTACTCCTGGCTCTAAGAGCTGACTGTGCAGTATAAGTTAATGAGCCCACATCAGTGAGACAGGCCCCAAAGATAAGGCATTTATCATGCTCGGTGTGCGATATGGTTTTAATTTAGAGGTTCATTAGGCAGCTGGCCTCCACCTGACCTGCTGCATTGGGTGTTAAACATGGCCCAGCAGCTGCAGAGCAGCGGGTGAGGTGTGAGCTCTGTGTGTCCAGCTGTGTGTTGCCAAGAGGACTGCCTGTGAGGACCCCAGTGGGCACCATACCAGTGCCTTCTCCAACCGCGGAGCAGCACGGGAGAAGGCTCCACAGGACGTGGGCGTAGGCGTGCCCTGCTGCTGAGTGTGTACGCCCCTGAATTCCCCTGCCCTGAGCTGGCCCAGACAGAGAACAAGCAAAGGATGGCCCTCCCTCAAAACTGTGGGTCCTCGAGGGCCCTGCCGTGGGCGGTGCTGTCCTCCTCTCTCCCTGAGAACTAAAGAGGCTTATTTCTAGAAAAGCAGCCCAGGAACTGACGAAGGCATAGCCCCAAATGCCCGTGTGAGGATGAGAAAGAGGAAAACAGAAACACCTCAGGAATCGCTCCCACACTCTCAGATTTCTAAGAGAGAAGGCCCCCTCATGCCTCTTGTCATTCTTCTTGACAAGAGCACTTCTCTTCCCACGGCCTCCTGTCCTGACAGAGAGCACGCGGGAGAAACACTGGGAAATGCGAGGAAGGCGCTGCCGCCTCCCCCGGTGTTCTCCTGCCTTCCGGGTTGTTTCTTCCAACGGAAGCTGAAAGAAACAAAAGGGGAGGATGTGGCACCAACTTTCCCGTGTGCCCTTGAAACACAAGGATACGTCTTCTCTCTCTTCACCGCACACTGTTCCGAGTCACATGAGTCCGGGAATTCCTTGGTGTGTGGCTCTGGCCAGGGCTGCTGGCCAGGCTGTTTGTACAGATGTGTGCAGATGTGGCCAAAAGCATGCTAAGCATTCAGCAGCCTTGACCACTGCCCTGTGTATTGGCCTGAAGCTTTCCCGCCCCTCCCTGAGGATGCCCTCAGCCTCGGGACTCGTCGCAACCCAACCAGCTGCTCCACCCTTGAGGTTTCGGGCGCAGCGACCTGCCCATCGCTGAGCCTGCCGAGGGGCAAGGCTGCGCCATCCGGTTTGCACTGTGCTGTGGTGTCCTCCACGCCCCCCACTCCCGCTCTGCGCATTTCGTTTCCCTCCCTTGCTGCTGTCCCGGGGTAAAGTTTACAGACCGCTTGGACTTGCAGGAAGAAAACCTCCCTTCTGCACCAGCTGGGCCTGTTGTCATGTTTTTTCTATATCTTCCTTGGGCCATTATGTTTATCCACAGTTTCTGGTCCCTCTCTTTTTCATTTTATAGTCCTGACAGCAGGCCAAAGAAAACGGAAATTTTACCAGGTGCTGTGGGTTCATCTTTTGATGACCAAAATTGCACCTCTGGTTCATCAAAAAGTTAATTTTTGGAATGCTTTTTAAGACACTTTCTTTGAGTGACATTTTTCATTTTGCCAAGTTACCGGCCTTTTCTGAAACAGATACTTATCTTTTTTATGGGGAACTAATATGAAAATCTCACGAAATTCTTCCACATAGAGCATGTCAGTATTGCATTGAAATGTGAGTTTGAAATCTCCTCTTAAACCATTTTTATTTGCGTCCTTTAATGCACAATTTTAAAACTAATGACGTAATTAATATTGAGAATAAGCGAAATGGGAAACTCACAGAAAGCTTCAAATTGATGCAAAAGGTCGCCACCTTGTGGCAAGTATGGAAACTACCATTTAGACCTTTGCTATTTTTCTCCAGGGTTTGAGTCTCTCCTGCTCATTAAATGACTTCTAATATTATCTAATATTATCTTTTTACCCTGCAGTTCCCGTGACAATGCTGTTCTTTCACAGGCCAATTTGTGATCATTTCCTAGAAGTATGAGGGAGGGGGATAGTCCAAGTTGCTTAATTGAAAGAAGACTCTGAGCCTTAAAAGAAGTTTTAGAAGAATTCCTCAGGAGCTCAGGTCTTTGGCTTACTCATACCCTTTCTCTTATCACTATATTCTTTTTTAAAAAGTGCTCCAAAGAATTCCTATATCAGCACTTCCAAAGAAAATATTAATATTGTAGGTTTCTGAGCTACCCCTAAGACCTAAGAATTGGAATATCTGAGGATGGCCCTGGGATTTTCATGTGTAACAAATTTCTCAGATTTATTGTACATGCTAAAGTTCTTACAGTGCTGCATTTTAGCTACCAGTGGAAGAAATTAGAGTTGTAATGCATTAATGGGTCTAGCCCTAAGCATTCTTCCCCAGTCCCAGGAAGGAAGAAACCCAGAGCTGGGGTGCAGTTCTCAAAAGCGCCTGCCAACTGAATTTGTTGTTTGATCAAGCAAGACTCCATAAAAGACCCCAGGGCCTATCTACTTTGGCCAAACCCTCTATGAAAAAGCCACCTTCTACAGTGACCTTGAGACAGGGCGTCTTCCTCTGGCCTGCACTGGAAGCAGCAAAAGACACTTAGAGACAGAAGAGGCTCCTGGAGCCCCACCCTTCGCTAAGGCAGGAGACCCGCTTGGCTGCTGTGGGCAGATCACGGGCTTTGTCGTTCTTACTGTAAATGGGAGCAATTGGATGATCATAACTTAGCTTCTTCCCAACTCTAACACTACACGGTCACCTCATGTCTGAGCCTTCACAGGGAGAAGAGGCTCTTTGTGAGACTGATCGTGAGAATCCTGTATTCCAAACATAGCATTAAGGCTGTATTTGTGTCATTACAAACTGTCACAATGAGAACTGACAGCTTTGGCAAAGTCAGCCGCTCTCTGGCAGTAAAACAGTGCTGGGCTGACAGCCTCCACATTCCTGCCTGTAACAACCACACGACCTCATCCCACACCCTTCCCCACTTCACCCAACTCCACTCTTCTCCAAAGACTTCGTGGGCCTATGGCACACCCCTACCTGGACCATGCCTCTAGCCTCTGGACCCTCTTCCTTCTTGGGCACCCATTCTTAAGGGCGCTGCACTACCAACCAGAGAATGTGTGAATGGAGACTTCACACCACCACCCTTCCTGCCCTCTCATGCACACTGCCACCAGATACCCCTCCTTCCCAATTCCAGCACTCCCAGCGCTCAGTCCTGAGTGCACGGCATTGTACTCACCTGTCTGCACGCTGTAGCCTAGATACACCGGTGTCTGCAACATGAAAAATACTTGACTCATGCTTTCTTGAGTGACACTAGGAATGAAAAGTGAGTGAGTGACTAAACTAAAGAATGGAGGAGGTAGGATGACTATTGTTGAGAGTTCCAGGAACTCCATGTCGTTTTTTGCACAATTCTAGAGGAGGAATGGAAGCCCTTGCCTACTCCCTCTAGGCTCTGGAGCATGCGCTAAGCCCATGCCCAGGTTAGAGAAGCATGGTGGCTCCCTACATGGCTGATCAGAGAGAGAGCAGGTCAGTGTGACGCTTACAGGCTGGCAGCCCTCGTCTGCAATGGCTGGGTTGACTGGCTCACATTGTGGAGTTTTTCTGATTTTGGAATATTTGCATACACAGAATGAGATATTTTGGGAACAGGACCCAATCCTAAACACAAAATTAACTTATTTTTTTTTGTAAACACAGCCTGAACATGCTTAATACAATACCTTTAGTGCACCTGTGTTTGGGCTGCAACTAGTCACATGAATTCAGGTGTGGAATTCTTTCCTCATGCATCTGGTCAGGGCTCAGAAACTGTTGGGTCTCAGATTAAGGGTGCTGTATTATTGTAAAATCCTACACCACTGTAAAATCCTGTACCATTGTAAAATCAGTTGAGTAGGTTCAAACCAACATATTTTAAACAGATAATAGAATAATACAATGGAATAACAACAATAATGCAGTAAAATAATAATGGCAATTCAATAGAACAAGTTAGAAATTATGTCTATTAGTAAGAACATGGAACTTTTTATATACATATAAGATATAACTGTGATGCAAATTACACTTCTTTACTATACAAGGTGGCTAAAATATTTAGAATCTACTCACCTAAGTCATCCCTAAATGCTTCATTATCTCCACTTTTAAAAATAGCTTATAAACCCTAAGATGTGATTTTCATTTATTGAAATGTAGGGACCCATTTGTCAGTAAATGTTATGGATTTTAAATTCCAAAGTGAAACTTTAATCAATCTATTTCTCTGTGGGAAGTCATAGTGGAGGGTCAAATACCAAAATTAAAGTCCCCAAACAAAGAAAATAAAAGCTAGTCTTATTATGAACTTGAATCCAATGGCACACAATATATTTTCTTCTCTGCCATGGTTTGGTCTCTTTCCACTACCCAGAGAATCAGGCATCAGGCTCCCCTGATCTGGCCATGACGTGGTCCCCATAGTGTTTTCTGCCCCCATACAGATTGTAATTTTCCTTGGTCACCAGAGTCTTTTGGATCATCTTTAATGCCAAATATTATTAGACCAGCAGTTAACACCAATCCACATATGTGCTTGGACAGCTTCAGTGTATGAATAAACTTTACATTTATATACAAAAGTCAAGAACCTTCCTTCTTTATTTTAAAGAGAGAAATAAAAAAGAAATAGAATGATACAGAGTTTCAAAACAGGATAATAAGAAATTAACAATGATGTATTGCATATTGTTCTCTTTACAGTAGTCGCTCACATTACAAAATGTAGGCATGCAAAATTAATTGACCAATATAAGCACAAACGAATCTTTTCAATGGACTAAAAATATTAGAAATATAATTATATTAGCTGTCTTGTGTGCATACATTTATATTCGTTTTTCTTTTCCTTTCCTTCTTTTCTTGTTTCCCCATCCAAGTTCTTTCCTTTTGAGCAGTTTCTCTCCCTTTCTCAATACCTATGGCAGGTTTTGTATCATATTTGCTCTTTTAATTTCTTACACGAAAGAGACAAGATAATGTTTACACATGCAAGTTTGATTTATTTCACTTTTGAGTATGGTCTCTAATTGCATCCATTTTCCTATAAAAGCAAGTTTATCCTAGTTTATAGCTAGATAATTCTCCATTATATAAAAATATCACATCTTTTCTTTATCCATTCCTCAATTGATGGGCATTTGCATTGTTTCCAAGATTTAGCTCTTACAAATTGTGCTGCTATAAATATGGGTGCATACATATCACTGTGATACTATGTTTTTAATTCTTCTGGGAAAACCCCTAAAGAGGAATAGCTGAGTCAAATGGGACCTCTTGTCCTGGTTTTTTGAGGAAGCTTCACACTGATTTCCACAATGGTTGTACCAGTCTGCACTCCCACCAACAGTGGAGAAGAGTTCCTTTTTCCCCACAGCCCCTCCAGCATTTTTTATTGGTTGATTTCTTAATGCTGGCCATTCTTTCTGGGATGAGATGGAACCTCAGTATTTTAATTTGCATTTCTGAGATGACCAATGATGTTGAACATTGTTTCATATATGTATTTGCCATTTGTATTTCTTCATTGGAGAAATGTGTATTAATTTCCGATGCCCACTTTTGGATTGGGTCTTAGAATTTGGGAGACTGATTTTATTCAATTCTTTTTTTGGCAGCACTGGGGATTGAACTCAGGACCTTGTGCTTGCCAGGCAGGCATTTATTCCACTGAGCTATATCCCCAGCCCCAATTTTATTCAATTCTTTGCATGTTCTAGATTGCAGTCCTTTGTCTGAGGTACAGTTGCTGAAAATTTTTTCCCACTCTGTGGACTTTCTTTTCACTCTTTTGGTGATTTCTTTTGATATGCAGAAACTTTTTAATAAGATGAGATCCCAGTTATTGATTCTTTGAAGTACTCCCATGCAGTTTGGATTTTGTTTATGAACCCTCTGCCTACCCCTATGTCTTCAGATTTCTACCTACTTTCTCTTCTGGTTGATTTAGTGTTTCTCTTTTAATATTTATATCTTTAATCCATTTTTACTTTAGTATAGTACATGGTGATAGACAGGGATCTAGTTTTAGTCTTCATCATGTGGAAAGCCAATTTTTCCAGCACCATTTATTGAAGAGGCTATCTTTCTTCCAGTGAACATATTTTGCCTCTTTGTCAAAGATATGGTGCCTGAGTGTGTTTGTAGTTGTGTCTGCATTTTTAAATCTGTTCCATTGGCCCTCAGGTCTGTTTTTTTTTTTTTTTTTTTTTTTTTTTTTTTTTTTTTTTTTTTTTTTTTTGCCAGTACTGTGCTGATTTTATCACAGTAGTTTGGTAGTATAATTTCAAATCAGGGATTGTGATGCCTCCCGTCTTTCCTTTGTTGCCCAGGATTGCCTTTGTTTTCTAGGTCTCTTCTGTTTCGAAATGAATTTTAGGAATGTTTTCTCTAGTGCTGTGGGGTATGCTAATGGTATTTTGATCAGAATTGTGTTATATCTATATAACAGTTTTGGGAGTGTGGCCATTTTCACAAGATTGGTTCTTCCTATCCATGAGCAAGGAATATCTTTCCATTTTCTGAAATCCTCTTTGACATCTTTTTTCAAAGTGCTGTAATTTTCAATGTACAGAGTTTTTTCTTCCTTTGTTAGATTAATTCTTAAGTTTTTATTTTGGAAGCTATTACAAGGGGTGTGGTTTCCCTAATTTCTCTCTCAGTGAGTTTGTTGTTTGTGTACAGGAATGCTATTAAATTTTGAGTATTGACCTTGTATTCAGCTAAGCTACTGAATTTGTTTATTAAATCTAGCAGCTTCTTAGTGGAGTTTTTGGGTTCTTCTATATAGAAAATCATGTCATCTGAGAATAATAATAATGGAACTTCTTCCTTTCCTATTCTTATTCCGTTTATCTCTCTATCTTGTCTTATTGTTCTAGCTAGTATTTCCAGAACTATGTTGAATAGGAGTGGTGATAGTGAACATCCTTGTCTTGTTCCTGATTTTATAGTGAAAGCTTTCAGGTTTTGGTCATTTAATATGATGTTGGCTGTTAGTTTGTCATAGATAGCTTTTATCAGATTGAGGTGAACAGCCTCTATTCCTATTTCTGTAGGGTTTTTATCATGAGTAAGTGTTGGACTTTATAAAAAGCTTTTTCTCCATCTATTGAGACGATCATGTGAATTTTTTTGCCTTTGGCTCTGTTGATAAGGTGCATTAGGTTTATTGATTTACATATGTTGAACCATTCCTGCATTCCTGGGATGAATCCCATTTGGTCATGATGTATAATTTGCTTGATGATTTGCTGAATTCTATTTGTTAGTATTTTATTGAGGATTTTTGCATCTATGTTCACTAGGGATGGCCTGTAGTTCCCTTTTTTGGTTGGTTCTTTCTCTGGTTTTGGTATCAGAGTAATACTTGCCTCCAGGAGTAAATTAGGGTGAAGTTCCATTGTATAATGGTTAGCACTCTGGACTCTGAATAAGTTAGGGAGAATAAGCAGTTCCCTCTCAATTTCATTAAAGAGTTTGAAGAGTATTGGTATTAAATAATTTCTAAATTTATTGTAGAATTCAGCCATGTATCCATTAGAACCTGGGATTTTCTTTGTTGGAAGTATTTTTTATTACTTTTCTATTTCATTAATCAACATTGGGTTACACAGAATTTTATATCTTTTTGATTCAGCTTTGGACTACATATGTTTCTAGGAATCTGTCATTTTCTTCTGTGTTTTCCAACCTCTGTGAGTAAAGATTTTCAAGGTAGGTATTGCTGATCTTCTGAATTTCCACAGAGTCTGTAGTGATTTCTCTCTTCATTCTTTGTTGCATGGATTTGAGTTTTGTCTTTCCTTTATTTGATAAGGTTGGGGTTTATCAATTTTGTTTATTCTTTCAAAGAACCAATGCTTTGATTCATTAATTATTTGTATTGGTTTCTTAGTCTCAATTGCATTAATTTCTGCTCTGATTTTTGTAATTTCCTCCCTTCTATGGACTTTGGGTTTGACTTGCTCTTCTAGAAGCTTGAAGTGTAGTAGTTGGCTGTGTATTTGTGCTTGTTCTGTTTTCCTGATTGAGAATTCACTGCTATAAATTTCCCTCTTAGGACTACTTTCATTGTGTTCCACAGGTTCTGGCAAATTTTATTTGCATATTTGTTTGATTATAGATATTGTTTAATTTTATCTGTGAACCATTGGTTGTTCAGGAGGATGTTATTTAATTTCCATGTGTTTATAGAGTTTTTGTGGTTTCTTTTGTCATTAATTTCCAATTTTTTTGCACTATGGTCAGGTAATATGCATGGGATAATGTCAATTCCTTTACATTTACTTAAACATGTTCTCTGGGCTGATACATGGTCTACTTTAGAGAATGTCCTGTATGTAGCTAAGAAGAATATGTATTCAGATGTGGTTGGGTAGAACATTCTTAGTAAATGTTTATCTACCAAGTCCATTTTTTCACAGATTTGGTTCAGTTCTGTTACTTCTTTGCTGACTTTTTGTCTAGTTGATCTATCTTTTTGTGACAATGGGGTATTAAAATATCATTAGAATTGTGTTATTGTTATTGGTTTTTCTTATCTGTGAATATATGTTTTATATAGTTGAGTGCTCCTGTATTTGGTGCATACATATTTATGATTATTATTTCTTCCTCTTGAAGCTTTCCCCTAACAAGTATGTAGTGACCTTCTTTATCTCTTTTGATCATTCTTGGTTTGCATTTCACATTGTCTGCAAACAGAGTAGCTATCCTTGCTTTTTTCTGGGTTCCTGTTGCATGGAATCTATGCAACAGGACTTGACTTTTAGTCTATGAATTTCCTTTTGAGTTAAATGTGTTTCTTGTATACAGCATATTGTTGGATCTTGTTTCTTAATCCATTCTGATAGTCTGTTTCTTTTGATTGGTGAATTGAGGCCATTCACATTGATGGTTATAACTGATATGTATTGGCTTGTCTTTGTCATACTATTTTCCTGCTATTGGTTCTCTACTATTTTTCCTCTGTTTAATGGTTTCTCCTGCTTGGTGGTTTCTTTCTGTTGTTCTTGGAATTGTGGTCATTTTTGTCTCTGTCTAGAATATCTTTCAGTACCTTTTGTAGTGTTGGTTTCATGGCCATTAATTTCTTCAGTTGTTCTTCATCATGGAAGTATCTTATTTTTCCTTTAATTTTGAAAAATAGTTTTGCAGGGTCCATCAATCTAGGTTGGAAGTTATTTTCTTTCAGGACTTGAAATACTCCAACCTCTTCTTGACTTGAGGTTTTGTGTTGAGAAGTCTGCTGTGATTCTAATGGGCTTTCCTTTATAGGTGGTCTGTTTCTTTTTTCTGAGAGCTTTTAATATTCTGTTCTTGTGCTGAATTTCTGGGATCTTAATTGTTGTATATTTGGGTGCAGATTTATTTTGGTTATGGATAATTAAGAGTTCTATATGCTTCACTTACTATATGTCAGATTCTCTTCCCATGCTTGGGAAATTTTCTGTCATTACTTCTGCAAATAATTTTTTATGTCATTTGTATTGACTCCTGCTTCTTCACTGACACCAATTACTCTTATATTATTTTTCCTTCATCTTGCAGCTGTTGAATTATTTCTTTTTGTTATTTTTAAGACTCTTTCCTTTCATGATCACTAGCCATGATCCTGTATTCAAGGTCTGAAAGTCTGTTTTCCATTTCTTTCAAGCAGTTTTACCAGTTTCAATGGAATTTTTAATTTCCTGGATATCTGTTTGAATCTGTTTCATGCATTCTATTTCTTTCCTATATCAATCATTCAGTTTCCATCTTTTCTTATCATCACTTTTTTTTCTCTATCTCTACTCTAGATTTGCTGAGTATTTCCTTAATAAATGTTGACATTTCTTTTTTATGGAGAGATTATTTCTGATCTGATTTCCTCTATGGCTCCATGGATGTGTTTCTTTACTTTGGTTGCCCTCATCTCAGAGATTTCTGATGTGTGTGTTCCAGTTTCTTCAGCATAAACACCTCCTGGACTTGTTCTGGCTGGGCTGGAGGTCTGAGGTTGCATCTTGCTTTTTCATCTTGTCATTTTCCACTTAAAAAAAATTTTATTTTGTTGTCTGTGATGATCCTTGTGAGTCTTCATAGTGGGTAACTGTGTCACCAGTATCAAAGCTTTGCTGAGAAAATTCTAATCTTCAGGGATGTCTTCTGTGTGTAGGAGATCCTTGATTTGTGTCTGTCACAAGATCCTGTATTCTCAGTTAAGGGTGGGATGTTGTTATTTGTTTGGTTCAGTCCCTAGTCCTTTGTTGTAAGGCTGTGATGACGTTATTACCCCAGAGCTTCCCCTACCACTACAGAAGGGAGAATGACTAGTTACAACAGATATGATGTCCTAGTTAAAGTAGTAAAAGTGGCAATAATAATAGCATCAAGCGTTATTTAGAAGTTGACAAACTTTAGTTTTGTTTTTTTTTTTTGGCGGTACTGGGGATTGAACTCAGGACCCTGCGCCTGCTAGGTAGGCGCTTATTCCACTGAGCTATATCCCCAGCCCTGACAAACTTGAGTAACTGTTAATTTTGTACTTTAGTCCATAGAAGCAGAATCTATAGTATATAATAAAACCCGTCATAAATTAGGAGTGTGCATGCAGTGTATGCAAAGTGTTTCCCTTGGTAGAGTGGTTTTACCCTGGGGAGGGGGAATTTAGGGAGGATAGTATATAAAACAAAGAGACTGCAAAGGAAGTAGAGGCAAGGCTGGAGGACAAAGGATGATTGCACAAGGTTTGGGAAGCTACAGAAGGGGGTAGAAAAGAAAGAATGAAGGAGTGTTCAAGGGATTATGTGAACTTAGTCTCTGGATTTAGGGGATGGGATTAGTTTTCTGTGGTTGGAGTTCTCCCCTGCTGTTTAGGAAACACAGAGAAAAAAGAATAAGATGGAAAAAGACAAAAACAAAAAAGGAAGAAGAAGAAAAGAGAAAGGGGAAGAGAAAGAAAGAGAAAACATAAAAGAAAATTTAAAATAAAGTAAAACAAATTGAGAGAAAAGGGCTGGTTACCAAGTCCTGGATTCTTCCTGAGTTGGTTGCAGGTCCTGTGGAGGCCTCAGCCACCTGTTGGCTCAAATTGTTATTGTTGCTCTAAAATTTTCACATTAGACTCGCATGTGCATCCTGTGCACCCTGGTTGAGACCCTATGGTGTTGCTGGCATTTCCTTTGCTCTTTGGCACTCAGAAGTGCCAAACAGTGCACCTCAGCTGTAGCACTACCAAGGGGGGGGGGTCGTTCTCTGGGCCTTCCAGTGCCATTCACCTGGGTCACAGTGAGAGTGGCTATTCTCCACAATCCACAATGTTCACCTGGATTCCTGCTGCGCTACTGTGCAGCAGCAGAAGCAAGAAACTTCCTTTTAAAATGTGGGTTCCTGGCTTCTCTTGGAAGATCAAAATATTTAATTGTGCAAGATCTTTATTGCTTACACAGAGGCCACTGATTTTTAGCCTGGGCCTATGTAGCCCAGTCCCCATAGTTTGATATAAATAATTTCCTTTGTAATCTTATGTGTTTAATTTCTTTCAAAATATCGTTTTGAGGAGGGATCTATAGGTTTCACTAGGCTGCAGACATCCAGGGCCTAGTAAAGGCTGAGGACTCCTACAGCTTAGCCTGCGTCATCCGTTATGCTCGCCCTTCCTATTTTCTCTGAGGCCGTACATCCACTTTCCATTCTACTAAAGCTTTCCTTAGACTCCTTTCTGTAATCATGCTTCTATCAAAACTTGGAAAAAGAAAAATGGCCCAAAAGGGCCTTGGAGTCCTCACGTTAAGCTGCACCACTTTCTCCTGCTGGCTCGCTACATTCAGCACCCTCAGCACCTGTGAAGCAGGGTCACCAAGCAGCTGGAGTGGCTATGCCCTGTAAAAGGCTGATTCTAGGGCCTAACAGGTGAACTTCAGCCCTGAGCGTAGAGCTCTCCACCCCTGCTCCAGTAGGCTTCTCTGGCCCTCTAATGTCACTCTCTGCCTCTGCACCTGTCTTTCTTCCTGGAACACTGACCATTGTTGAGTGGTGGACTATTGAGAGTGCTGAGACCCTCAACACTAAGAAATGCAGAGGAGCTAAGAGAAGCCCAATTTCTCTTGTTCTGCGTATTTCTTTTTCTCACAGGAGCAGAGATGCTCCTCATATCTGGACTTGCACAAAGAGCCAGTCACAGAGTGCCCATACTTATATTGTGGGGTACCAGTTCAGAGCTTCTTCCCTGAGATTTGGCCTGAGAGACCCTCATAACAAACCCCCCTGAGGCAAGAACAGAAACCAAGCCTACTTCCCAAAGGAGGTCCCCTGGTGCTCAGAGGAAAGAAGAATCCAATCAAACAGGAAATACAGACTTGGATTTTAGCCCATTCGAATACTCCAAAAACATTCTTCTCCAGAGAAAGGACTTTTTGGGAATCCCACAGTAAGTATTTAAAAAAGATTGTTTCACAAGTGATGGTTAACGCAGTAACATTTTAATAGAGCAAGTCCAAGCTTTTAAAATAACTCTACTCTCAACAGTTACCTTGGCCTTTATGCTAATTTCAGAGAGAGACAGACAGACAGAGAGAGACAGACAGAGACAGAGACAGAGAAGAAGAAGGAGAAGGAGAAGGAGAAGGAGAAGGAGAAGGAGAAGGAGAAGGAGAAGGAGAAGGAGAAGGAGAAGGGAGAGAGGGAGGGAAAGAGAAAGAAAGAGAGGACTTATTAGGAAGTTAGACTTTTATAATTGCAATAAAAGGATTTATTCTATTTTTCTTAATTTTCAGTGAAACTGACTTCTTTTTCTCTCAGTATATAGTTCTATGAATTGTAACATATGTATCATTTGTGTAACCACCTTCTGGATTCAGATCCATCCTCTCCAAAAATTCCTTCATGCTAGCTCTTTGAAGTAATTGTACAGGTGTACACATATCTCAAAAGTGACAAGGATATATATAAGATAAATTGTGCAATTTTTCATATGATATTAAGATAGGAGTTCTGTGTGTGTGCTTTAGAACATTGTATTTCCATTACACTTCGGAGGATATAAATTATTGAGAAATAAGTTCAACAGATGTTGCTTGAAGCACCTTGTCTTACTGTTCTCTGTTGGCTAAGACAAAATGCTGGACACCCAAAGTTAAGAAAAGGTTTATTTAGTTCACAGCGGTGGAGGTTTCAGTCCATAATCAGCTGGCCCCAAAGAAGGGTGGCATGGCATAGGGGCAACACTTCAAGTTGGCACAAGACAGCAAAAGCAGCAAGAGCAAAAGAGAGGGGAGCCAGCCTCTTTCCTCCCTTATGTTGTTTGCAGGCTGCCCACCTACACCATCTCTGAGCCCTCCTCTTGGGCAAGCTCAGAATATTTACAAAGTGAAGCCCCTGGCCTCCTGCTGAGTCACTTAGTTAAACTTGGAAACTTCTCAAGTTGACACAGTGAACATGCTTGGGCCATAGGGCATGTCCTCTACATCCCAGGATGTAGGACTGCTGAGTTCCTTGGCTAAGCTTCTGAACTTCTCAAGTTGACACATTACACACCTCATAAAAATCTTTTTTGAGGCAGGGTCTCACTATGTAGAGCAGGCTGGCCTTGAACTCACTTGTATAACCCAGGCTGGCCTCAAACTCAAGGCAGTCCTCTTGCCTCAGCCTTTCCAGTGCTGAGATTATTGCCATATGCCACCACAGCTGGGTCTCAATAAATTTTTTTATTAGTACATATTTTCAGTACAAAATGTTTACAGTCCTTGTGTAGAGTTGGTACATGGACATAACAGATTTTAATTCCTTTTTTATCTCCTTTTTCTCCCCTCCTCACTCCTTCCATCCCTTGATCCCCTTCCCATTTGAGATCTCCCTGCTTCCTATTATCTATTTTTTATTTTGCTCTTTGTTTATGTTTTGGATTTCTCAATCAATTTTTTAAAGTAATACAATGTTTGATCATTTTCAGATTATGATGGCAGGATTTAAGAAATAAGTGTGAACCACGAGGCAAAGCCTAAAGTAAGTGGCCTGAGGAAGGCCTTCTTTCCTTACCCGGCTCTTCCCCCACAGGGCTGCTGCCTCCGCACCGCAGCCGGCTCTGGACTCCTCCTCTAGTGGTGGGTCCTGCTTCTCACCAACCACCTCCTTCTCCTCTTCCTCCTCCATTCCCCTACTTGACTATTCTTTATTTTCTCTTTCCTACTCTGGTTTTTTGTCTCTTCTGCCCCTCAGAACAAGAGGATCTAGTGACAAAAGGAAGGCGCCGTCTTTTCCTTCCCTCTACAGCGTCACCTACTGCCCATTCATACCCTTTACCTAACATCTCCTGAAACAGGCGTCTACCCTGCCCCACTTGCTTTCTGACCAGGGACCACCCCGGCTGTGCCCCACGGACACGCAGCGGCTTCGCCGGCCTGCAACGCACTCCTCTCTCTTGGCTGCTTGCCAGTCCCTCAGTTTCTACTCGTAAAAGAATCCAAGTTGGGTGATGAGGGAGAAGAGAGGAGGACAGAAGAAGAAAAGGAAGAAGATAGAAGGGTTCTAATGTCTACTCAGTGGATTTCTACTGAGAGAAAAAGCCCATGCCATGCTCGCTGCCCTTCATGAATACTGGAACAGGGATATTCTGATAATGCTTGCAGCCTTAAGAAGACGGTATTGTTACAAGTAGGTATGTCATGAGCTCGCAGAAAGCAGAACTCACGTTCTAGGACTAAAACTAGAGTCCTTTGGATAATGCTTAATATGGAAACATGTACAAGGGTAAGTGTACTAAATGTTTTTCACTGACTATGACCCAAGCTAGTAATTCTATGTGACTTCAGTGGGGACAAGGAGAAATAAATAAATGAATCTGTTGTTTTCCCAGTTTTTAAACACTATTAGTTATCATGCTCCCAAATGAGGCTCTACATATTGTGTTAATCTGGAGGCCAATCTGTGCATTCACATATATATTTCTTTTAAAGATATGTATTTACATATTACAACTGTTTTCAACATGTATAAGCTTAAAAAGAAGAAACAAAGAAAGATCGGAAATGCATCGGCTTTGTCATATTGAGAAATGTACAAGAGTTTGATGTAGTCAGAGAATTGCAATTCAGTGATGAAATTTAGCAATAAATACAAAAGTGTGTGAGTACCTCAGTTAGGTTTTGGGCTTCAAATTAGTTCTCCATCCATGGAGATCAACTCACCCCATAGCCCTAAATCAGCGTGGAGTCGCATGTCCAGAACAGTCTCAACACACACATGTTTGAAACTGTACATTTCTCTTTGGAATAGCTGGCATTGGCTTCTAAACCTTTCTTTCAGCTTGGTGGAAGAAACTGTAAGTGTGTTTATGAAGGGTAAAATTTTGTTACTTCTGGAGTGGAAAAATCAGTAAATTTTGGATAAACAACCAATTCAAGGACCCTCCCTCCTCCCCTGATACCAAGAAGACTATGTATTATCCAAAGAGGTGAGTTTAATAGATTAAAAATGTTGTTCTATTATTCACAAGGTATCTCTGGGTCACCTCTGCCATAAAAGTAGAGAATATTTTAAAAATAAAGTTGGGGCACATCCCATAAAAGTTTTACAACTCACTTAAAAATCATAGAAGAACTGTATATTTCAAGATATAAATTTAAGCTATGGTTATTTTGCAGGATCTTGGGAGGCAGGAATTGCTGTATCAACTAATGTTTTGCTCTATGTTTCATTACTGCCTTTGTGTTTTTTAAAATACCACTAGAATAACATTTATTTAAAATGTCACACTTTGCAAGCAGCACATTATATCCATAAAATGTACTAGTACTAACGCTATTACTCTTATTTATTACCGTGGATTAGTTATAGACCCTCTGCCATAATATCTTGGCTTATTAGCATTCTACATACTAAAAGCATAATAGATGGCCTTGTAATGAGCAGTTACAAAGTCCAGTCACTCATTCTTCCCTGGCTCTCCCTTTGTTCAGAGGAGAAAATTGAATAGGATTGGACCTGTGCCTGAATCGTCAACCATCTGATTCAGATTGCAGGGTGAGGGTGGAAGATACCACCTCAGCACTTAGTTACTGAGAAATACTCCATCTCCTCTAGGACTAACAATCATCAAAGTTGCCTGAACTAATCCCAAATCAAAATCAATAGGAAGATGGGCTGCATTAGGCTAAGCAAGAGTTAGAACCACAATATTTGTGTTTCAAAATGTTTTTAAAAATAGAATGGCAAGGGTGAACCAACAGTGTAGAACTACACAGCATTATGTAGTTCACAAGAACTTTTTTGCTAACACAAATTGCCTGTAAACTTTACACAATATGGAGCATTTAAGAGACAGTTTGATTCCTGGGAAGTACCCAGTGAAAACTAAACACAGTAAGAGAAGGTCTTAATGAAAAACAGTGGCTAAAAATTCCTTTCTCAATTGAAATCAAGTAAAAAAAATTTATTGTTTTTTAAAATAGCTGTGTCAGAAAATCTGTTGGTGATGATGTGGAGAAATTGGAACACTTGTGCACTGTAGGAGGGATTGTAAAATGGTACAACTGCTATGGAAAGCAGTATGTTCATTCCTTAAGAAATTAGAAGTGGAACTGCCATGTGATGTAGTAATTCTTCTGGGCACACATTCAGAAGAACTGAAAGCATGTTGTTAGGAAGATAGTTGTGCCTCCGTGTTCATAGGAGCACTATTGAGAATAGAGAAGATATGGAACCAATCCCATAAATCCATCAACAGATGCACAAGTAAACACAACAAAGTACATATGTACAATGGGTTATTATTTGGGCTTTAACATACTACAACATGGATGAAACTTGAGACTATTATGTTAAGTAAAATAAGCCAGTTGCAAAAAAAGACAGATGTTGTACAATTACACTTATTTAAGTATCTAAAGTAGTTAAATTCATAGAAACAGAAAATAAAATGGTGCTTGTCAAGGAATGGAGAAGGAGAGACAAAGAGATGTTGTTTCATTGGTGTAGTTTTAGTTTTGCAAACCAGGAAAGTTATGGGAGATCTGTTTCACAACAATGTGAACAGAGCTTAACATTTCTAAGCTCTATACTTCAAAAATGTTATGATAATAAATTTTAGGCTGGTTGTGCTGGTGCACACCTGTAATCTCAGCACTCAGGAGGCTGAGGCAGGAGGGTTGCTGTGAGTTTGAGGCTAGCCTGGGTTACGTAAGGAGTTCAAGGCCAGCCTGAACTGCATAGTGAAATTCTTTCTCAAAAAGACAAAAGAGAATAGTATATTTTATGTTATGTGTTTTCTTTAATCATTTCCAAAAAAAAAATCTCTTAGTTCTTGATGACCATAATAGGAGCTAAATCATGCTCAGAAACTTCCTCGTGGGAGACGAATGCAGGTAATTTTATTATTCGTATTGTTACTGGACAAAGTTTTCTTCTCCTAAAAACCAACATGGTGAAGCAGACCAAGGCAAATCTGTTACCATAGAACCTAAACATTGTTTTGGAACACAAGTATCATTTTCAAACGTAACTTATGATCTAAGTGTTACCTGCAACCAAATTCTATAGGAAACTTAGCAGTTGGGAGTTTTGTGGTGGAGGGGGATATGGTGCAAGTTAGTGTGATCTCTGTTTGGGGGTTGGTTTTGTGTTTGGATGTGAGAGGATAACTGTGTTTGGCCATGGCAGACTACAGAAGACATGTGTGCTGTGTTCCATTGCCTGGTCTCATGCCATGCAGCAGCAATTTGCCAGCCACAGTCTTAATGAACTGTAGTTGTGCAACAAAAGGAGCATCTATTGTCAGAAACACATTTCTTGTCTGCCATTATGGGAGGAAGGTCCAGATTAACTGTACTTTTTAATAAAAGATGGAGTGCTTTTGGAAAACTATTAAGGAAACTGTGGCTTTTGCTTGAATTCTACAAAGCCCATAACAAAAATTTGCTACCTTCCAGCCTCATACTGCAGCAAAGCCCATCCTGTGGACCTGCTATTAATTGAGTAACTCTGGGGAGTAGTGTTAGATGGGTCATTCTTAGGGTACAATCATGTACTGATGAGCTCCCCTGCTTGACTTTCCTAATTGACTCTACCAGTGCATCTAGTGCAGTAGCTGCTAACCCTACCTCATCCCAGCTCTAGTCTGGCTCCTAATGACAGCAGAGTCATCAGAGACCACTTGCCAGGTTGGAGCTGGGCCTTGGAGGTGCTGTACAGGCCTGTCAGGCAGATGTGTAGTAAATACCACAGCCAAGTGCACAGCACATTTTGCTAAATGGAAATACTGTGCTAGAGACAGAACGTTACTTAACAGTAGGTGGGCAGTTCATTCCTGAACAGCTCAGCTCTTCCCCAACAGGGACCCTGCAGAAGAGGCTTCTGCAGCCGCTGTAGGAAGAGGCCACGCTGGTAACTTCTTCAAGCAGACAGTGGCTAATAGAAGACGATTTCTCGGGAAGCCGCTGCCCTATGCCTCTGCTACATAAGCAACAACAAACAAAACCCCTGGGCTTGTCATTTTCCATGAACTGGCTGTATAAGTCTTTTCTTCTTATCCATGTGCTTGCTTGCTGCTCACCCTTCAGGTTTTACTGCTGCTGAGAGGTGTTCTGGTCCACATCTGTAACTCTGCCCAGCCCTTCTCTTTCTCAGGAAAAACAACCAGCTTTTACTGAGTGCTCATGACCACCCAGAGCTTGGTGTCTTATCACTTCCTCTCCAAATACTACATCTATTTCCAGGGGATTGTCCAATTACACTGTTGGCTATACAACCTGAAATCTCTTTTTGTTTTACCTGAATGAGAGAAAGAGAAAACCCCACGTGATACTCTGTCTTCCCATCTCACCAGGCTCTGCCCATACCCAGGACTAAATATAGTAACTGAGTTACCACACCGACCCTGAACACCTGAGGGGGCCAGCAAGTGCAAAAGCAGGTCTGCACACAGAACTGCAGCCTGAATATTTAAAGACGATAACATTGGGGGCTGGGGATATAGCTCAGTGGAATAAGCGCTTGTCTAGCAAGCGCAGGGTCCTGAGTTCGATCCCAAGTACCGCAAAAAAAAAAAAAAAAAGTTTAAAGACAATAACACGCTAATAAAAATAGGCATCTCATGTCCATGTGAGATATGTGTGCATCGATATATACATATACACACGTATACATAATTATTAAAATGGCATAAATTGGAAAAAATATAAATATTCAACAAAATATAAATATCACTCCATATAAGAGACTACCTGTAATGCCACAATTTAAGATTATTAGTACTATAATGAATATTATTATTTTAAGACTATTGTTATGTTATGTGAATGAAGATTATTAAAGATCCTCTGTAATTACTATTTTCATACAGATACTTAAAAAGAAAAATGTAGAACAAAGTAGTAAGTGTTTTTGTGTACTGATCTTATATGTACTTCTTTCTGTAATTTTAACAGTTTTTAAAACCTATTTTAATAATGAGGAAAAAGATAAATTTATAATGAAAATTTGTATATTTCAATCTAATAATTCTATTTCCAGAAATCTCATTTAAGGAAAAAAATCAAAGATAAGACAGAAAAGCAAAAACTGAATTTAAATTATTTTAAGACCCAAAGCAACTTCCACATTTAAATAAAATCAAAGCAATGTCTTGAGAGAAAAAGAAATTCTTTTGATTGTATATCTTTAAAGTAAAGAAAAATTCATTAAGATTATTGAAACTTTGAAGCTTGCTTATGTTTGCTATTTTTTTTAATTACTCTCTCCCTCCTAGGTTGATTAGCAGTAAAGTTCTTAGGAGAGTGAAAAGGAGCGGGGAGGGGAGGAAGCACAGGAGCAGGAGGGAGAAGAGGCCTGCACACTGGTCCGTCTGGGCGGAAAGCCGGGAATATTCAGAAATCAGCACAGCAGTAAAGCCAGAGCCGAGCAGGACAAAGGATAAAGAAGACCTCTCCCGAGTCATGCAGAGAAGAGCTGGTGTAGTGTAGGCTCTGAGAAAGAAGGGAGGGCGTTCATGGCCACCTCCCGCGAGGGGGAAATCCCTGTATTTAGGGTGTAAAGCGACCTTGTGGCTGCTCTTCAGGTGAGCACACCCGTGACCACCCGCTGCCATTCACAGCTCCCTGGTGTGTCTTGTTCATGTAGCAAATCTCTCATCTAAGAAACCAATATTATTTTTATTCTCTTCAACTGTTCGATCAATCATGCGTTCTTACATCTGGTCATCTGAGCAGCTTCATTGAAGATAATAATATGTGATGTAACAACCATGGTTAATTTCCTATCACTTTGTTTAGAAATTCTGTGTTGTTTTTACTGTTTTTGTGTTGTTTTGCTTTTGTCTTTCTTGTTGTTATTTTGTTATTTTTTCTCTTTAAAATGAAAAAAATAAGTACTTATTGTGTGGTTTGACAAACATAGACAACGGCGAGGAGGAGGGAGGCTGGGTTAGGCGTGTTGGTATATGTATCTCCTCTTTATTGTTAAATATTTTTTCTTTTTTTTTTATTTTAGAAACATAAAAGTACAAACACATATTGACAAACAAACACCCATTATCATAGAAAATAGTACAATCACAACTAATCTATAGACAAGGTGGTATGGTCTCAACAGTTGTTGTTGCTTTATCCATTGATATCTTCGAATTATAGATGTATGGACCCATATACAGACATGCAAATTTAGTCAGACAGTTTATCCTCTCAGCAACAGAAAAAAAAGAAAAAAAAAACCACAAGAACCAAAAATCCAAAGACAAGAAAGAAAACAGGCATACATCAACAACAGCAACAACATCAACAACAACAACAACAGAAAAAAAACACCGCTTGTTGCTGCTTTACATATTGATATCTTCGAAGTGTGTGTTCAGGCTAACACATACAGATATACACTATTAATCTAATATCCTGTCATCG
>PVLD010015676.1:0-47709 GCA_004027595.1 Dinomys branickii | reverse complement strand
ATAGAGAAGATAGTAGGGAATTTGCACTGGATGCTGTATAATATAAAGTTATCTTCATTTCTGCTAGTACAAAAACGACTGAGGAAATACAGAATTATAGAGAACATAGAAGGGAATTAGCTCTGGATGCTGTCCTACATAATGTTACCTTCATCTTTGTTACTCAGGTTACACAGATGATGGCCCATTTGATCATTCAATTTTTCTCCTCCCTCATCTCCATTGCCCTACCACTCAATCATTCATCTTCCCTGTGATAATAACTGTACTCCTGGGTTTATCTATATCCTTGGATTCTCACCTTGGGAAGAGATATAGCTGCCTCAGACTATACTATAACATACATGGGTGTATACAAACTGCCATGGTTGGAGGTGGGAAAGCACATATGCTCACAGCAGACCACCCGGCTCCACCCTGTCTTCATGCTATGGGTGGGGGCGGGTCCAGTCCATGAGGTGCCCTGAGCGGGGCCCTCAGCGGAGCAGCCATCGGGCCCACTGCGGAGCAGCAGCAGAGCAGCCACGGGGCCCACAGCGGGGCAGCCGCAGGGCCCACTGTGGAGTTGAGGGTACTGATCAGTAGGAAAACGATCGGGGAGGGTAATCTGAAAAGGGAGGATTAATGGAGGCAGGGAATGAATATTTTCTGGTTTAAGAATTAGAAGTCACTTAAAAATAGGGATTTGGGGTTTGGGATAAGTAAGTTTTTGATAGGTGTATGGACATAATTATTTTTGGGAGGCAACTTATGGAAGAGGGGTGGTAAATGAGCCAGAGCAGCAAGGTGCTTGACTGAGAAGATGTCAGGGACACACTTGCGGGGGAGAGGGTACAGCATAAGCACTCCTCAGGGCTTTCGGGCTGATCTGACCTGAGCGGCTTGTGTCGGGCCTCGAGCTTTTGGCCTTGCCTATTGGCTCACATAAATATGTGTACATGAGGTACTTGTGTTTATCTTTTGCAGACTTGTCTCTTAGTGGTGGCACCTGCATGATAGTCTTGGGAAGAGTGGATTGATACATGAATGTAACTTGGTTCAGAAATCTTAACTTCCATGGTTTTTTAAAAACAATGTTATAATACTGCATTGCTTGTTTTTAATCACAGTCTTGGAGGAGGAACATTTTTTGGTCTCTGTTGTCTTCTAACTGGCTGTACCACTTTTGAAGAAGCTCTCGAAATGGCATCTCGTGGAGATAGTACCAAAGTGGATAAACTAGTGCGAGACATTTATGGAGGAGACTATGAGAGGTTTGGGTTGCCAGGCTGGGCTGTGGCCTCGAGGTAAGGGAGTGTGCTTGCTTTTCAGCAACTTTTGGAATTAGTGTATGTACCACAAAGTGACTTGTTTAAAGTGTAAAATTTAGTGATTTCTAGTGTATTTGCAAAACTTTGCACCTATAGTCCAATTTCAGAGCATTTTCATCATCCAAGAAAGACTCTTTATATCCCAGCCCTGCCCAGGGGTGATCTCCTTTCTGTCTCCAGCATCTCCTGTTCTGAGTATTTCATGTAAAGGGTGTGGATAGTTTGTGATCTCTTGTGACCAGCTTCCTTCATTTAGCATAACGTTTTTAAGGTTCATTCTGGCATAGCAAGAGACAGTTTATTCTTTCTACTCCTGGATAGTATTCCATGGTATAGATAGGCCACATTGTATCCATTTATCAGTTGATAAACATTTGAGTTGTTTCTGCTTTACATAATAATGCTGAACATTTGTGAGGACATATATTTTTATTTTTTTTAATGTATCTGGGAGTGGAGTTGTGTGGCCGTGTGGCGGTATCATTTTACCACCCTATCAGTTTATGGAAATTTAAATTTTTCTGTGTGCTTGGTAGCATGTTTATCTTTTTATTTTAGCTGTCTAATAGGCATGAAGTACTATTTCGTTGTGGTTTTGATTTGCATTTCCTGGATGGCTAGTGAATGGTTTTGCATGTGCTTATTGGCTATATGTCTGTTATCTTAGAAATATCTGTCCATCTCTTTGGCTAATTTTGTAGTTGTTTTTCCTTTTATTATTGAACTACAAGAATTGTTTATATATTCTGGATGGGAGTCCCTTAGTAGATACATAATTTTCAAATATTACCCTCCCCCCATGTCTTTTCATTTTCTTGATGATGTTCTTTGTAGCATAGAAGTTTTTTATTTTAATGAAGCCTGTCTTTTATGTCATCTCTCGTGTCATATGTAAGAAATCATGGCCATGAAGATTTACTTCTCTATTTTCTTCTAGGAGTTTATAGTTTCAGCTCTTACATTTAGGTCTGTGACCCATTTTGAGTTTTTAAGAAAAATTTCATTTGCAGAGCTGGACTCTAGGGTCCTAGACTCTAGGGTCTTGCCTCTACTAGGCAGTATTCTATACCCCTAACTCTCAGATTAATTTTGTGTGTGGTGAGAAGTACCACTCCAGATTCCTTCTTTAGCCTGTAATCCAGTTGCGCCAGCCACTCCTTCCTTGATTGATTTCGCTTGGCTGCTTTGTTAAAAGTCAGTCAACTATAGATGTTTATGTTCATTTCTGGACTTCGAGTTCTGTCTCATTGACCTGTATGTATATCTGTCCTTATATCAGTACCACACTACCTTGATGACTGTAGCTTTTTATTGTTTTGAAACCAGAAAGTGTGAGTCTTCCAGGTTGGTCTTTTTAAAGATTATTCTGGGCTCCTTAACATTACTTAAGAATATTAGGATGAGCTTGGCAGTGTCTGCAAAGAATACAGCTGGGATTTTGATAGAGATTCTGTCTGTTGACCAGTTTGGATAGTATCGCCATCTTAACAGTGTCGGGTCTTCTGGTCCAAGAAGATGGAATATGTTTCCATTTATTTAGGTTTTTGTTTTCTTTCAACTGTGTTTTATAGATTTTAGTATATTTCTATTATAGTTCTAAACATTTTATTCTCTTCCCTGCTATTATAAATGGAATTTTCTGTATTTCAAGTTTTTTTTTAGGAATACAGTTGTTTTATGTATATTGGAGCACGTTTCTTTTAACAGAAAAGATGTACATACATACCTGTTGCTAATTTTAGGCCTTTAGTAAATAGTGTAGATTTTATTTTTGTTTGTAGCATACTGGTTATCACTTTGTTTTCCTGACTGGCTGGGTTTATGTTCTGGCCAGCTATTGTATCAATTCTGTTGATCAGTATATTTTAACTACTTTATCTTCTAGGGAAATCTGAAACACATTTTTTTCCTCTTACTTTTTTGGTGCTGGGAATTGAACCCATGGTCTTGTGTATGCTACACTCTAAGCCCTGAAGATCAAACTCTAGCAGGTTGTTTTAGGACTCAGCTGTGTGCACTTTGCTTTGCTGTGATAAACCAATTTGCCCGATGTAAATGTGACCAACTTGAGTGGAGTGGCTGTGTGATTGGCGTGAGTGCTGACAGAGGTGTCTCTGAAACCGTGGCAGAAGGGGTAGTGGTGCCCGCAGCAAATCTGAGGTTCTAGCTGACTCAGGGACTGTGATGTCAGTGCTGATTTCCGAAGGCGCAGGGAGCCTTTGGAATGAGCGCCTGCTCATTCAGAGAGCTTGTAGGCTCTGTGGAGCTGAGTACTCTGAGCAGATGCTCCATCACTGCATAATACAAAGTTGAAAGATTTGAACGTTGTTGCTCTAAAAGCCAGTTTTAGTTCAGTAAACACTGAATTCAGTTGGGCCGTGTTGACTTCGGTTTAGCAGTGGGATGTTCTGTTTTTTCTCTTCATCACAGCTTTGGAAACATGATGAGCAAGGAGAAGCGAGAGGCTGTCAGTAAGGAGGACCTCGCTAGAGCGACGTTGATCACCATCACCAACAACATTGGTTCCATAGCAAGAATGTGTGCTCTGAATGAAGTAAGGGGCGTGGGCTTCTTTTGCTCTCAGGGAGATGCTGCTTCCTAATTGGGTCCCACTGCGGTGGTGTGTCTGCTCTTCAGAGCAGTGCTAAATGCAGTTGTGTTGTGCAGATTCTGTGTCAGTGTGAAGTTAAAACTTCAGGTGTAGGTTAATCCTCCCTGATTTGCTTAAGATGAACGTGGCAACTGTGTGGAGGTGAAGTGACCTCTTTGAGGAGAAAGCAGAGGAAGGTAGGAAGGTTACCAGATTGTGATGACGGGGACTGTGGGAGTGAAGCTGCTGAATCTCAACTCCTGGCTCCCTGGGGCTCTAGAGGCCTGGGAAGGAATCCACTGGAAGTCACTGAAGCTGGGAGAAGACTGACTGGGTGACGAATGCCCAGCCCGGCTCCCCTGCACCTCAGCAGAGCTATGTCTTTGTGCTTTCAGCTTCTTTACAGTGCTGCCTTGTAGCATTCAGGTCAAGCAGCATTGTACAGGGCTATGAAAGAACCAAGAATGGGCTGCCCTTGGGGAAAGCGGAGCTAGGGGCCAGTTGGTGCAGGCTTGTCCCTGTTTATGCTCTAAACAGATAATACAGGCATGGATTTTAAAAAGAAACCTCAAACGCCCAAGATGAGTTGTCTTAGTTTTAATAAAAAAGATATTGTATGTGATCAAATAATTAAAACATTTGAGTCTTTTTCTTTATTGTATGTTCTTTTTCCTGTTGGTTAGGTGTTTTAGGATATTTTAGTTGGTACACATACCATTTTATGTTTTTTACTTAAATATGCATTTCATAGATACATATTTGATCAGATTTTTATCAGCATAGATTTATAACTTCACTGATCAGGTTCTTTAATGTCATAAATTATTCACAGATAGCTGGGCATTTGATTATAATGGTAACTCTGCAGTAAGCATTTTTAAGTGAAGCTTTTCTTTGCCTCAGCTTTATTTTTGAAAGGGGCTCAGCAGTGAAACTTGCAGTTGTACAGAGTGGGCCCAGTCATTGATCTTGGGGCACATCGTCGGGGTGCTTTGCACTGGGCTGGCCCGTTTAGGTCACCCCTCACAGGGGACTGATGGGTCAGTTTTACTGCAACTCTGTCAGTTTTGGGGGTGGAATTTCAGGGTTTTTGTTTTGTTTTGTTTTTTAACTTAATGGCTTAGAATTCTGGTTTCTTTAATCATATTAAAGTTGAAATTTTTCCACCTATTATCAGATTTTAATAATTTACCTACTTGTGGCACTTTCCTTTTTGAATTGGGGTTTGCCTTTTTAAAAAACTTACTGTATATAAAATTTTCAATTAGTATGTACTGTTTGTCATAGTTAATAGAGATATTTTTCTCTAAGCTGTTTTCTTCTTTGGCATATTTGGGCATGGTTTGCAGTGGGTCCAGAGATGTCTGGGGATCAAATTTCAGTAGCAATGACTGACTGGATTAAATTTGACCATCAGTCAAGTTGCTGCTAAAAACTGCATAGTGCTCTGTTGGGGTAGGTTTTCTTGAGAAAACATTAAGATATAAACTAATTGCCTTTCTTTGATGTGTTCAGAACATTAACCAGGTGGTATTTGTTGGAAATTTCTTGAGAATTAATACCATCGCCATGCGGCTTTTGGCATATGCTTTGGATTATTGGTCCAAGGGGCAGTTGAAAGCACTGTTTTCAGAACATGAGGTAAGTGGCCTGTTTCCGGTGAGGCGTCACGTACACAAACACATACGGCAGAACCTGGAGGAGGGCGGGGCTGGGCTGAGTGCTTGCTCTTTCTGTTTTTGTAATTGAATGAGGTGGGGTTTCATTTTTATTATAGAATTTAATAGCTGTTGTTTCATAAAATGCAAAGTAGATTTTACGCTAATTTAATTGTAAATTGAATCAGTGGTAAACACTTTTCTTTATATGGTGGTACTGATGTTCGAAACCTAGGGCCTTTAATAAATGTAAATGCTTGCTATAAGCAAGGAAAAACCCCAGGACCTTGCACATGCTAGGTGAATGTTCTACCACTAAGCTGCATCTGCAGGTCCCAAAGAAAAACTTGAACATTTTTGTGTATTTTGGATGCTCTACTCTTTTCTGAGCAACCGTTTATATTTTCCCATTGCATTGACTCTAAATATAGCTCCTCTGGGTTCTTTTTTTTTTTTTTTTTTTTTCCATTTTTTTGGTGCCAGCTTTTGATAATTCATGTGTCATGTCTTTAAGATGTCTCCCTAAAAATGAATAGGTCAGTAAAAACATTCACTAGAACCACAGTGTCATAAGAAGTTAACACTTAGGCAGGGTAGAAATAACACTGGAGAAAAAACACCGAATTGCGTAGTGTGATACAATTTATTTCTTGTTGTTTTTCTTCACTGGAGATAAAATGGAACTAGAGCTGCGGAAAGGGTTCTCTCTTCCCCCACCTTAGCTGCTATTGAAACAGACTATTCAGATGTTGTTGGATTTTAGATGAACATTTTTCAGAATTGTGTATCTTAGTGTAACAGTTTATACAGATTGACAAAAACCAAACTAGGGTTTGATCAGTAAAGATTACTTTTTCCTTTAAAGTTGATCTTAAGTTTTTCTTTTTAAATTGCTTAAGTTCATAGCTAAACTCCAAAGTACACAAATTCCGTATATTAAAAACTTTAAGCTTAATTTGTATCTTTTTATTTCTAATGCTGTTATATTAGTAAATCAACTGAATTGCCATTAAGATTATCATAGTTCATTATCTTTCTATATGTCTCTTGTGATCTTTAACAGAATAAAAAGAAATCCTATTTAATGTTGTGTCTTAGTATTACTTCCTTCTGTGTAATTTCTACTTTTTGTTGAAATATTTCTTAGGTAAATGTGGAGATTAGTTTCTTAGGTTAATTTTTCTTTTTCAAACTTGTATCTTCATATAACACAGGTTGAGCATCTCTAATTTGAGTCTAAAGTGCTTCACAATCTGAAACTTCGCCAACTAATATTTCTGGTACCAGATTTTTCAGATTCAGATTTTTAAGGTTAGGGTTCCAATATCAGATTAACCTCTATGCAGATATTCCAAAATCCAAAAAACTCCAAAATACAAATCACTTTTGATCACAAGCATTTTGGTATTTCAACCTATAATTATAAACCCTTTATGAAATTTTACTTTTTTTGAGATGGGGTCTTGTAGGCATGCGCCACTGCCCAGCAGCTATTTTTACATTTTGTTACCCTCCCTGCTGATGGCATTGTTTTCTGCGCTTAGCACTGCTGGCCCACATGTCCCCGTGTTCTCCATGTGCAGTCAGGCTTCTCACTCTGATGTGGCTCTCTGCCCTTGTGGAACTTTATTTTAGCCTTTCTGCGTTTTGAAATATTCTCCTGCCCTCCACAGCAAGGCATTTGGCTTAATGGTTGTCAAAAGTCTCCTTCATCCTTTACCATTCTCCCCCTAGTACATGCCTGATAATAGGTTCTGGGGGTTTTTAGGAGAACTCAGTATAATGGGTAACCCTGTCTCTATTTCTTTTAATTGTAAAATGAAGTACAGACACAGGAGGCTGTAAAGACTACACGGATAGCTGTTGCCACCTGGTCTCTGGCTCTGACAGGGAACCTGAGCATGGCTGAGTCTCTCTGCTCTATTAGTCCTACAGCTTCTCTTATACTATGTACTCAGCTGTCTGTCACTGTGGGTTTTGTCTTACTTCCTTTAGTATTTTAGCCACCTCTTTTTTTTTTTTGCGGTACTGGGGATCGAACTCAGGACCCTGCGCTTGCTAGGCAAGCGCTTATTCCACTGAGCTATATCCCCAGCCCTTAGCCACCTCTTTTTGGTTGGATTTCTGTGTTCCCAGTTGCATGTGACCGAACGCCTCACCTCGACATGATGTGGCACTTGTCCTCTTTGAGCTGGTTCTTCTCCGTCTCTTGCCTGTGCACGCCTTCCCTGTAGGAAATTCTGTCCTCTTCCTGGCACCTCAGGGCACTGCTGACCGCTCCTGACTGCGCGCCTCCTGACATAGCTGCTCTGTCCTATTCTCTAGAGCGTCCACCTGCGTTGCTGTCCACATCTTTTGCTCTTGTGGCCCCGCGCTCAGCAGTGGCATCCCTACCTCTCCCAGCTGCCCTCATCCTCTTAGATGCCTCTTGAGCATATTCCTACCGTTCCCCCCCCCCCCGCCTCCCACCCCCAGCTCAGGCCCTCACCCTGTGACACTTGTCCTCCACTCTCACCACCCTTAGCTGTCTGGAGGCACACCTCATGCCCTCAGCACAGCTGGGCCCTCTTACCAGAGGCACTGAACCACGTAACTCTCGTGGCAACTCTTGGGGCATCCACCGCGGGTTTGGCTCTGCTCTTCCCACAGCAGCCGGGCTCCCTAGCTCCCAGGCTGGCCTCAGGCCTTCAGCTGGGGCTCAGGGATGGTCAGGAATTAAGGCCAGTGTTGACTTGAATGCTAGTAGTCATACTTGTGGTAGTTGAAAGGAAAATTGCTCTTACATTTGGTGTATTCTTTTCAGGGTTATTTTGGAGCCGTTGGAGCACTCCTTGAGCTGTTGAAGATTCCTTGATTATCATCTGGGAGGGCATCCTGCATCCTTCTGCGATGGGACTTGTGGACTTTTTTTTTTTTAAAGAGACTTACTCAGTTTTATGATTGTTTACTACCTGAATCAAAGTGAGAAATAAGAAGTGTATTTTTCTAAGTCATCAAGATAAAAATTCCGTCTAAACTAGCAGCAGTAAGCAAAAATACATTAAAAACAAAGTGGACCATGTCCAGGCAGTGTGAGGATTTGCTGTATTCAGGCTGCTCTTCAGTATAGTCCTGTTAAGCTTGTGGTGTGCTTTGAAATCTCAGCATCATTCCCTGCACATGCTCCAGGAGAGCTGTCCTATGCACCCGCATTTAGCTAAGTGGCTGAATGCAAGTCAAGCTGCTGTCACGGTTTTGTCAAAATGGCCTTGGAGATCATCCGTGCATTATTGGTTTGCATGTAGCCTTTGTGTGAGGGTACTGAAGAATGCTTTATTTCAAAGTTCTGTGCACTTTAACTGGGCAGGTAATTGTTTTTTCTTTTTTAAAGGTAGAGTCTATGTAGCCCAGACTGTCTGTGAACTAATAGCAGTCCTCTTATCTCAGCCTCCCAGGTGCGGAGATTCCCCTGCATGGGGCAGGTGAATAATTCTGTACCTGAAATTTGACAAGTAGTTTTTGGGAGGGCATTTCTTGTTACTTTACACTGAAAATAATGGGACTTCTGGGTGGAAAGATAAGACTTCTCACACAATTTTTTTGGGTAATGGATGGAGTTAGTGACTGAAAGTTGTAAGCTAGTAGAAAAAGCACAGCCTGCAAGAATGATACCAGGTCACAGGGTTGCTAGAATTGCCGCGGTGTGGGGGGCACAGGCAGAGTACTTTCAGGCCAGTAGCGAAGGGGGAAGTATGGAGTCTACTGAGGAACTCCTGGGGTGGGGTGGCGGTGAGGGTGGAGTGCTCAGGCTCTGTGCTAACAAGTCTCAGAAGACTGGTGGGCTGGGAGGTGGTCTTGGGAAGCACTGAACCTCTGTTTTCTGCTGTGCAGAATAAAAAGTCTCCTTGGAGATGGTACAGCTCTTAAATCCTAGGTATTAAGTAATTTGACGCCGGCATTGCTGTGGGAGGAAGGGAAGGGCCTGCAGTTTTGCAACTAGAAGACACCAAGGCTTGCTAGGTGGCAGAGCTATTTCTGTCTTTTGGCCTTGACAGAGAGGAATGGGCCTGGCTGAGCTTGGGCTGGCTGCGTGGGGCAGCAGAGGACAACTGCCAGCCAGGGGCAGAGCTGGGGTGGGACTGGCGGTGCAGCCTTTCCTGCAGGGCTGGGCTCGTCTGGTGTGGGTGCCTGGACCAGAGGCCCCCGCAGCACAGAGGAGAGGCACACTGCAGAGAGGGCAGCTGCTTCCCTGCTGCTGTTGCTCCATGGCTGTGTTTGTTTGGTGGCTCCACCTTCCCCTCAGCCACCCACTTCAGCCCATCAGAGGGTGGGGTGGGGTATTCCTTATCCCTAGTGCCCAAGTGCTGCCTGCTCCAGAAGCATCCTGTGAGACCTCCAGGGCCCGGTACGGTGACTCCACCGCGCCCCTCCATCTCTCCTGAGTTTATCGAGGGCTGTGACCAGCACTTTTATGGCAGACTCTACTTCAGTCCATCCTGTTTTCATCGTGTAACAGGAAGAAACCGAAGTCTACCCAAGGTTAAACAGCTGGGAACAGGCAGAGCTAGATTCATGCCCAGCTTGGCCTGGCCCCGGAGCTTGACTAGGGAGGGCGTCTGCCTCTCCTTCGCTTTCCTCCTCCCGGGACCCACAGTCACCCCTCTTGTTGAGAAGCTGCTTTGCCTCACTTCCCACCTTGTGCTCAGCCGTCTCAGTCATTCCACACAATGGTACTAAAAGGGCTACCATTGGATCCATGTTATAAACCCAGGGGCCTCCTCCTCTTCTGCTGTTCTGACCACTTGTCAGCCAAGCTGTTCTTTGAGGACACAATGGTGTCAGTCCCCTGGGCACTCAATATCCCAGCCAACTCTGGCCTCTGAGCCTCAGTCCAACACTGCCCAGTGCTCTCCCCCTGCAGACCTCCCAGGCCATCTCTATGCCAGGACGTGCTCCTCATCCAGCCGACTCCCCATTCCACCTCCAGCTGATGTGCACAAAACCCAGCAGGGTTGCCTTGGCACCACTGTCTGCTTGGTGGCCTGTGCGCCCCACCTCACGCTCCCCTAATGAGGTGGCGAGGGGGTTGTGGCCACAGTGCAGAAGGGAAACGCTTCTTGGGCTGTGCTGGCTGGATGGGAGGGAACTGGAGGGTGCCCTGGGTTTGGGCGGCTTCATTTTGAGTGTGAGAGGCAATGCTGAGGATAATCTCCATGCAAGTGAGATCTGGAGAAAACCAGAAGCACCAGAAAAATGAAAGTGATGGGCAGCAAAGGAACAGTCAAGAAAACTAACCCCGGCTCCAGTGCCCAAGGGCAGGGTGCTCTGTAGCACCTGGACAAAGGGGTTACAAGGCTGCCCACGGGCTGAGTAGAAGGCAAGTCCTGGGGTTATGTGGGCCACTCAAGGACAAAGCTTGGCCCACTTACTAGAAGTGGTCTTGAGTGCTGGCATTCATGGCCAGGAGGCTGCTTGTCTATGTCCAGCTGTGCCTTCAGAGCTGAGCCGGGGTGGGGGAAAGGTAGGCTTCCACTATAGTCCGCATTGGAGGCCCTGCCGTCTCCCTCGAAAAGCCCTGTCCCCTACCCATGTCCCACAGAGGGGCAGGTCATGGTGCCTGTTAGTCATGGTGCCCATGACCATCGCCACTGATCAGAACCGCACATCTTCAATTACCAAGTCTGGCCAGGCTTGCTTAGGTGTAGTGTAGGTGACTATGGAGCTGTAAAAGAAAATGCTCAGTGTGAAAAATTTTCAAAATCAGCTTTTTATTTACATGTGTTTGAATCAATTACATGCACGTTTTATTTTTAAACAAGTGATTAGCAAAAACATTAAAATTTTAAAATAGCAATTAAATATACAAAAATATAGCTTACAAAAAACTGCGAATGTTTAAAAATATTCTGCTGCAGAATTCTTAGTTTACAAATACGTCTATGAAATCTGAAGCTCAGCATTTCATAAACTTTTTTTTTTTTGAAGGAGTTAAATACTAGTGAATAAACCCCAGAGGGCTAAACTGCCAAGACTAAAGTGCCCCTTTCAAGGCTGTCACCAGGAGGGACTTGCTAACACTGGCCACCCTGCCCTTTCCCGCGTAAGCTGGGCCAGGGAGGGACGTGGACGGAGAGGGGTGGTGCACAGTAGGGCTGGACAGAGACCTTTCAGACTGGACGTGGCCCAGGGAGCTGAGAAGAGTTCCAGCAAAGTACAAGCAAGCCTTGCAGCTCTGGCACACCCACCTTCTGGGTCCCTGTGTCTGAAGCAGCAAGAGTATTCTCTGACCACACGGCCACAGGCCTGAGGTCTGGATTGGTAAGCCAAGAGTGCTGATGCTTGGTCTAAAAGTGGAAAATAAAGCTTTGTATCCTGCAACAATTTGGGCTCTAAAACTGAATCAGAAAAACATACTGAACAAGCCTTTAGTTTTCTCCTGCCATTCCTACTGAAGAGCCAAGACCTGGTATATTTTCCAGTTGTATCACTGCAAATTCCACAAGTTAGACCTGTACTTCTTTTAGGAAATTACTATCAGCTCCAAGGAAGGATACTAGCATCAGTTGGGTCAGAGATTCCACAAGTGCCCTGGCATGGAGTTTGCACAGAATTTCAAGTCTCAGGTTGGGGTGGGCCCTGCTGTACTTCTTAGCCCACTGGGCGGCTGCTCTGGGTGGCAGGGAGGCAGGTGATGGCCAAGAGACATGAGGGGGCTGTTGGGGAGCAGGATACATCTGCCTCTTCTGTGAAGGCTGCCCGGGGGAGCTGTTTTAACATCAGTCTCCAAGGGCAAAAGTGAACTGGAAGCCGGCGTGGCAGCGCACTCCTGTAATCCCAGCACTTGGGAGGCTGAGGCAGCACAACTGTGCCAAGTCTGAAACCAGGCTAGGCTACAAAGTAAGTTCAAGGCCAGACAACTGCATAGTGAGACTGTGTCTCAAAAACCCGTGTCTCAAAACAAAAAACGGGGAAAAAAAATTACTAGTGGTACAGATTCTGTTGTCAGATGAAAGGCTAGTTGAGCAAGGGGGAAATTCTGTAGGAAGTACTTCTGAGTGCACTTTAAAGACCATGAAAAAAGGAGCCAATCTGTGGGAGCCCACATGGACATTCAAGTGTAGCCATAGTCGGTGGTGGTGAACTGAGAGACACCTGTCCCGTAAGACAGAAGCCTGGGTTTCAAACTCCTGCCTCAGAAATACCGGCACTCAGCCAAGAGACCGTGAGTGTCATAGCTGGACATCACTATGGGACACTCCTGGTCCTTTAGGAGCAGCTGGCAAAGGGGAGGGGGTGGCAGTTTGTTGGGACACCTACAGAGGCTGCTTGGGGCTGGTGTGGAAAACAGGAAACTGGTGGTGCACTTGGATTAGCTGGGCATTTGGAGTAAGGGAAGGATTTTTGGTACAGGAAACCAGAATTGCAGTATGCTGTAATAAAGTAGAATCAGGCCTTATTCAAAGGGAATGTCATTGCAAGAACACCCTTAGGCCTCCTCCTGCACAGACGTTCTGACTTTGGGATGGTTCTATCTCCATGAGTAGGACTGTCTCTTGAATTCCTGCCTATCATGAACAAAAAGGAAGAAAGATTACATACGTGTGTTTGAGTCTGTACAGACAATCTCTGGGAGGATACACGAATAAGCTAGTAGTGGGTGGTCATGGGGTGAGGACTGCAAGGAAGACTCAGCTATGTAATGTGTGCACTTCTGTTGGGGCTAAAAAGATGAAGGAAGACTTAGCGCCAAGCAACCAGATGACTGTGTTCTGTGGGCAGAGGCAGGTGCAGGTGACCAAGGAACGTCAGGAGAGGAAAGGTTGGGAACAAGGTCGCTGCAGCTCAGGAGGCTTCAGATGCTGCTATGGGGTATCAGTGCCCTGACTCAGGCCCAGTTAGCACTGGAGCTGATCCTCCCATGAGTCTGTCCAGGCACTGTCACTACATCCCTGGGTCACGGTGGGTGGGTAAGGAAATGGGGCTTTGAGGGGCTGACCTGTAGAAAGGCACAGGGAGAGTACCAAGGGGGTGATTCGTATCACTGCAAGTGCTTGCGCCTAGATCTCTGGGGTCCTTTCCTCTGTGCCATTTCATCATCCCCAGAAAGTCTCTCAAAGTAGTATACTGTCTTTCAGAGAAGAGCAGGGTCAGGCCATGGAGATGGTGTGCTTTGGAATAAGGCTGTGAAAAGGGTCTTCATTAGTCAGGTCTTGTCAAGAACAGCATTATTGCTAGTGGTGGGAGCGTCCTGGTATTCTTCAGTCCAGACCTCCTCAGAGGCCACTTGTCCTTAGCTGGCCATGTTTGTCTTCCCCCTCTCCCTGGCTAGGCAAGCACAGGCCATAAGGACCTTACCTGTCAGGGACAGGCCTCACCAAATTGTACTGGGCAAAGAAAAGCAGCAGATGCTGACTCACCTGGGAGTCAAATGAGACTGAGTTTGTTCCCAGTTTATACAGCCGGCTGAATTGAATTGTGGCCTAGTAACAACCAGATAGTGATTTAGCCATGACAGAAACCAGCCAGGACAGTTTGCTCACACACTGCACACACTGAGCTGCTTAAGACACTATGACAAAGTATACCATCCAGGGGTCCAAGAGCAGCCTAGAGTCCCCATGTAACCACACGTTTAACAGGTCACCAGCAGCTCATAGATGTGGAAAGGGCAGCCTCCCCATTGGTTTAGGCCTGAGCAAAGAATATAAAGGGATCCTTACATCCTTTTTTTCCTACATAATTAAAAAAAAAAAATCTGGATGGAGTGTCCAGATTTAAAAAAAACTTGTAATTTTAATCTGAATAAAGAGATGACATTAATGAAAGGGTCTGCCATTTGCATGGCCAGTGCTATAGATGCACAAGAAAGGCCTGGCTTGGGGCAGGTGTGGAGCAAACGCTCTGGGGTTGTGCGGCTAAGAGCTGCCAGAACTGCCGAGTGGTACTGGGCCCGCCACCTGCCACTGCAGGCCGCCCCGCACAGGGAGCGGGGTAACTGAGGAGTACATCTCCAGCTCTAGCCAGTTTGAGTGGAAGGAGGGCCTTTGAAGCACTCCACACCCACAAGTGCGGAGAGAGTGAGGTTAGTGACACCTTGTCTGGGCACAGCAGACCCTGAGGTGGGGCCCACTGAAGTGCATAGCCCGACAGTCCAGGCCCTCTGGCTGAGGCCCAGTCTGGCACCAATTGCCTCCACCTTCTGGGGCTCGGATGCAGTGAGGTTACTTATTCTGCCTCTGCGCAAAGGCAGGGACTTGGTGAGGCTGTGTCCCTAGTTCTCATGCACAGGGACAGAAAAGGGCTGTAACAAATGCTAGAATCCTTTGGAAAGAAGGATTGGCAAAGTGGCAACAGTTTACATAGATCACAGGCATTCCTTCCTTGAAGGGAAAAATTCTTTCTGTTGGAGCCCACTAGAAAAGGACATCTGTCACAAGGCTGCTATGGAAAATGGTACATGCTAGGTTAGGCCAGAAGCAAGCCACTTCTGACGTTGGTCACTGAAAATAGTTCACTGTAAACTGGGTATTGTAGCATTCAGTGCAGTCATGCTAGAAACAACACAAAAGGAGAGTGTGTATAAAGAGTTCTCGCAGGGCCAACCAAACAGGCTAAGGCGCTCGTATAAATAGTTCCTACTTCTCTTGCCCTGTTTAGGAAGCACGCCAGTTGGCATACAACAAATAGGTCACCCATAGGAAACACCAATTCTGACCGAATGGATTAGTAATTTTCCAAACTGGATTCTGCTCAGCACTTTTCTAGGCAAATGGGAATTTTCCTCCTCATCTGAGCTCAGCCACCTGACCAAGGACAGGTTTGTTCTCGTTTCAAGAGAGTAGAGGCTGGACTCCAGAAAAAATTCCTGGAGACATGCCAGGAGTAGAGCAGCAAGCCCCTCCATCCTCTCTCCGTGTCACACAGACTGTACTTCTGGTGAAAAACTTCCCTGCTCACACCTGTGGGACGGAGCAGAGCAAAGCAGTTGCCGGGGCATTGAGGAAGCACTCCTGGGACAGGGAGCACAGGCTGTGGAAAAGAACGTTTTCTGCCACTTGCTGCTGCTGCTTTACATGGCTGATTAACAGTGTCTGCAGGCCCTAGTGGGCTGAATCATTTCTAGAAAAGCAGGGCAGAAAGAGCCAAAGAGCAGCATACATTTCTCTCCTATAAAGACACTTGAAGTCAGCAATCCAAGTCCAAATACTGAGGCACACACCAGTGGAGGAGGGGCTGGACTCAGTTACAGTTCTGAGTGGATCTCTGGTTTCAGGCTTCTGACTTACATAGGGATCTTATATGTGATAAACTTAAAAGTCACTGCAGGCATTTTACGTAGAAACAGGGTAAGAGGGAAAAGGGAGAGGCAAATGGGTCAGCATCTCCATTCAGCAGGGCCAGGCGGATCAGCCTTTCTCAGAAGGGTGCTCCTCTCAGGGGCCGCCTGACGGGCTCATGGTGGCCCTCCACAACCAACAGCTACAAGGACACTGCCCGGCACTCTGGGGTCCCCAGGTCACACAGGAGCAGTGTGGGTTCCTGACAAGCCTTACTGGTGAAAAGGAGAGTTAATGATCAGAGGAAATGACTTCTTATCAGGCCTCTCCAAGCCTTCAGCTTACTAGGTTTGACAGCAAGTATTGTGAACCTGGAGTGAGCTGGTGGTGAGAGGACTGCTCTCTTGCACCTAAGCCCTTGGGTTCCAGTGTGATCTTATCGGAGGGACACAAGCCTTATGGACACTGCCTTGCTAGCTACTGGCAGGTTGTGCTTCGGCTGCCATAACCATGCCAGGAGGTTTTCGGGGTCTGCACAGAAGCTTATCCATCCTTAGGGCGGGGTGTGGACTTAGAGACCTTTTCTCAGCTCCCTTCTCTAACACCTGTGTTCATCTTCCCTTCTGCATAATAAAGATTCACCTTGACATGGAGGTAAGTGTCTGGTAGCGTAATGGAGTTAGCAAGAGATCATGGAGTTTCTGGAACCAAACCTGCAGGCTTATCCACTCTTCTCATGGGGTGGTATCAGACTGCCTTGATTGTCACAAGCCCCAGGTGCCTGGGTCCTCAGCCTGGCTGGCCCGAGAGTTCTCCATGAGGCAAAGGAAATGGGAGCTGGTGCCCCAGGTAGAGAGCAGTCAAGACAGAGACTGCTGTGCTCCTCCTGGCTCCACACAGATGTCTCATCCAGCAACAGTCTGATCCGTGCAGTGAGCTATACAATGTTCTGTGCTCCAGGGAGGGGGCCCTGGGAGGGTCCATGGTCCTGCTTACTGTGCAACTGGGCCAGCTGCAGAACTGGCATGTTGCACAGGGGACACACTTTCCGAACCTCCAACCACTTAATAAGGCACCTGCAGAACGACACGCCACAAGGGGGATGTGAGCCCCAGGCTCACGGCAGTCCCTGTCCCCAGCTTGCTGTTACTGTGGCTTGTGGACACATCTGTGGTCCAAAGCCAAAGTGTGAGGAGTCGTGTGTGGTCCCAAGGCGCCCCATGACATGCAGCGCCTCTGTTTCCTACAAGGCGATCCCAGAAGCCACAGTGAGCATGTTGAGCCCTCAGCTGCCCACTAATTAAAGAACAAAGTCCACTGAGGAGGTGGCTGGGAAGTAGGAAAAGTAGTTTTCTAATAAATCAAAACAAAATTGCATGCAGAGGGGGACTATTACTATGTCTTCAGGAAGGGGGAAGAGGCAGTCTCATACCACAGTTTATATCCAGACTATTTATTATCATTTAAAATAACTGTGGTTCTGATTAAAATATATTTAGGAGATGGAAACTGTCATTGGAAAGTTCCAGCCAGACAGCTTGCGCTCCAATGAGGCGTGGGCTTGGGTGGCACTGCCTGAGCCGTCCCGTGGTGGTCACGGTCTGCCTGCCTGTCCCTCCTAATATCACATACACATATCCCACCCGGAGGGGTCTGTCAGCTTTCTGCATTATGGACTAATTGTGAAGCCATCTGGCACTGCCCCAAGACCTACACTACCTTGGCTGATGTAGGCTGGATTGCACTAAATAACCAACTCTACGATGATACTTACTTCCTGTGGAAGGCGTGCTTACACGGGCAAATCCCCAACTCATCTCGAGGCCTGAAGTCTTCTAGACACACTGCACAGAGCTGAAAGACAAAGTCATACATAAGGCCAAAGGTCTGCTGGGTATTCACCCAGGCCATGTGAAGGGACTTGCAGTGTCCTACAGTTCTTTACGTGAGGGCAACAGGCTGGCCTGGCCACAGCCTGCTGAGTAAGGGTCTCACACTGTTTTGTGTGGCTCAAAGGCGGTAGGCAGGAGAGATGTGTGTCAAGGTCAGGGTCCTGTCACGCATGCAGGCTTTACCTTCCCCCAAGAGGCTCTGTCTGCTCTGTGGTGCAGCCCTGGCTGAAGGCTTGCTGCAGGGCACACTTGGGGCAATCCTCACTCTAGTTTTGTGGAACAGTTTGCAGTAAAGTAATGTTATTTGTAGCCCCAGGGCTTCTTACTACTGTGACACTATCCTTCTGTCAGTGTCTTCGCCCAAAGTTATTAAAGGTTCACTAAGTTAAAATTTATGAAAATACGTAGACAGAGCCAGGACTGCTTTCTAACAGCCGGCCGGTCTCTGCTGCTTGCAAAGAGGCTTTCTCTTCCACTCTCTGATGCGCATTTCCAGCACTACTTCCTGAGGCTGGCCAATGCTCTGGACTGTCACATTTGCCCATTTACAGGTATAGAGACAGAAACCAGTGACTATGTAGGGAGCAGCTGGGCATGGGTGGGGACCCGGGTCTGTTGTCCTGATGCATCATGGAACCCAGGCTCTTGTGCAATGGCTGCGTGCCTCTACATGTGTCTGTCTGTCCCCACGGGCCTGGTTTATGCAATCCCTGAATCTTGCTGATCACCTGGCTCAATATATGCCATGGCCAGCACCCTGAATGCTGCTCTTCTAATGACCCTTGGTGGGCCACAGACAGAATCTTCCCAGGAGGCAAGGAGACACCTGTGTTGGCTCAGAACTGCAGGAGGAAGAGCACAGCAGACAGTTGGCCTGGGCTTGGACACTACTATTGGTATGCCTGTGCCCTCCTGATACCTCTCAGAGTTCTGGTCTGCTCCTCACGACTGCCATCAATGCTCACATTTTGTGAGCACTATTTTCAAGCCCATTTTTTTGTTTCTGGAGGCAAGTTAAGAACAACCTGGATAAGAAGAAGTAGATTCAGTGTTATGGTCTCTTTGGGGGCCTCAGCTTCCCATATGTAAGGGGACAATGCTCCCACTTCCTAGACTCAACAGGCCCTGTACCCTCCAGAGCCCGCACCTGAAGCTTCTGACACAAGGTTAGGCCTGTGCTTTGGAGCACCTGTTCAGTACTAATCACACCAAAGCACAAGTTGGACTTATTGCTCATTTTCATTCACTTATTTTTCCAGGTCCAAGATTATTTTTGTAGTCTTTTCGAAATGGAGCTTGTAGCTAGACATGGTGGCACACACATGTAATCCCAACTCCTCAGGAGACTGAGGCTGGAGGGTAAGTTCATGTCTGCCTGGGCAACAGATCCTAACAACAGCAATAAGAAAAAAATAAAAAGGGCTGAGAATACAGTGGCAGAACACGTGCCAAGTATGTGCCTAGCATCCACAAGGGGTTCAAATCCCAGAAACTGAAAACATAAACCAAAGGGTCTAATAATGGTAATGATGTGCTATTATGTTCTAAATAAACACATTCTAAAACTACAGATGCCTTAAACAATTTTTTAAAACCGTAAGATAAATTCAAGAATGTTAATTGGTAAAGGAGACCAAAAATTAAGGGCAATCACCAAAAGACAAAAGCCTCAGATCTGACTTCCTAGAAGTTCGTTAAGGGCCAAAGTCATTATACACCTTTTATTTCAGATCAGATTATGCAAATGAGCTTTACTTTTCAGTATTTCAAAGACAGATTATTTCTTCACTAGGGCTCCCCATCATTTTTAAAGAATACAAACTGAGATATTCACATACTATGTTATTAATTACTTTAAGTAAGTACGTAAGTAAGCAGTTTTTAAATATATTCAGAGCTCCTAACCCACTGCCACTGTGTAATTTTCCTATCCCGAATGGGCCCATATACATAGTCACTCCCTAATTTACTTTCTGTCTTGATGGATTTCTCTATTCTAGACATCCCATATGAATGGAATTATACTACCTGGGTATGGTGGCACACACCTGTAATCCTAGCACTGAGGCAGGAGAATTGTTTTGAGTTTGAGGCCAGCCTGGGTTACATAGTGAGTTCCAGGCCAGCTTGCACTACATGGTGAGACTAAAAAAATTTTATTTTATTTTATTTTTTGCTCAAAAAATAAAATAAAAGGAACTATATAATATACTGTTTTTTGGGTCTGGCTTCCTTCCCTTAGTTTAACATCTTCAGAGGACATTACATAAATTACTTCATTTTTATAGTTGAATAATACTCCATTGTATAGACAGACAACATTTTGTTTATCCTTTCATCTGATGATGACCAGTAAGGTTTTTAATCTTTTGGCTGTTGTGACTAATATAGCAGCATAATTTATAATACAGCATTGTAAACACTGGTGTGTAAGTATACAAAACCCTGTTTTTCAGTTCTTTGGGGTATATACCAAATAATGGAATTACTGACTCATATAGTAAGTCTATATTTAATTTTTTTTTTTTTTGAGACAGGGTCTCACTATGTGTGTAGTTCAGGCTTGCCTTAATTAAACTTACTATGTAACACAGGCTGGCCTTGAACTCACAGCTATCCTTCTGCCTTGGTACCAGGATTACAGGGTATGCCACCATGTTAGGTTCTATATTTAACTTTTTGAGGAGCTATCAAATTGATTCCCATAGTGGCTGTAGCATTTTACATTCCTACCAGCAGTGTGTGAGTTCCAATTTTTCCGTATCATCACCAACATTAATTATTGTCTTTTTTTTGATGGGTGGTACCCCATGGGAATGGAACTCAGGACCTCATGCTTAACAGGCAGTTGCTCTGTCACTGAGCCATAGCCCTGGCCCTAATTATTTTTTCACTATAGCTATCCTAGTGGACGTGAAGTGGTCATTTTCCTGGCAACTAACCACGATGTACTTTTTGACCACTCGCTTTTCTTTCTTTTTCTCTCTTTTCTCTCTCTCTCTTTTTCTCCTTCCTTCCTTCCTTCCTTCCTTCCTTCCTTCCTTCCTTCCTTCCTTCCTTCCTTCCTTCCTTCCTTCCTCCCTCCCTCCCTCCCTCCTTCCCTTCTTTCTTTCTTTCTTTCTTTCTTTCTTTCTTTCTTTCTTTCTTTCTTTCTCCTTCCCTCTCTCTTTTTTTCTTCTTTCCATTCTTTGAGACAGTGTCTTCCCATGCAGTTTAGGCTGGCCTTGAACTATGTAGCCCAGGCTGGCCTCCAAACTGAGGCAATCCTCCTGCCTCAGCCTCCTGAGTGCTGGGATTACAGGCATGTATCTATATACCCGGTCACTTGTATTTCTTCTTTGGAGAAACGTCTACTCAAGTTCTTCTGCCTATTTTTGGGCTGGTTTGTTTTTCCTTTTATTATTGACTGGGGAGAGTTCTTTATATATTTTAGACACAAATCACTTATCAGGCAGCCAACTTTTTTTTTTTTTGGGCAGCCACCTTATCTGTTAAAAGTGAGATAGCATTTCAATGACAGGAGGATGGCCATTTCAACACATAATGTTGGAGCAACTGTGAATCCACACACATCAAAAGCATGTGACATCTGAAGCACAAGCAACCAAGAAAAAAATTGATAAACTGAACTCCACCAAACTGAAAAAACATTATTTGCGAAAGATCCTGTTACGCTGGAAAGCCTGGGAGAAAGTATTTGCAGGGCTTTTTATTTTATGGCTTTTTATGACTGAGTTCTAAGAATTTCTGGTATAGTCTAAATACTAGAGCTTTCTCATATAAGGTATGAAAAAATATTTTTTGAGACAGGTTCTCAAAATGTAGTTTAGCCTAGTCCTGAACTCACTATGTATCCTAAGCTGGCCTTGAACTCACTGCGATTCTGCTACTTTACCATCATGGGTATGGGGATTACAGGTGTGTGCCGCCATGCCTGGCATTTTTCACTTTCTTGATGATGTCCTTTAATTTTGATGAGTTCAATATATCTATATTTCTTCGTCTGCTTGTTCTTCAGGTGTTGTAAGAATCCACTGCCTAACAAGGCCAGGCAGATTGATATACTTCTGTTTACTTCTTTATACTACTAGCTGATACACCTGTCTCGATACCTTCAGGCAAAATGGCATCGTGGAATAAAACACTAGGACCCAGCCATCCGGTATCTATAAGAAAATTCACTTCAGTACAGTTATACGGGGAGACTGAAAACAAAAGGGCTGGAAAAGATACACCACGCAAACATTAATCAAAAGGGAGCTGGAGTGGCTGTATTCACATCAGACATCAAAGCAAAGAAAATTAGTGGGTATGATGAGGAATCTTGATAAAACAGTGAATCACCAAGAAGACATAAAAACTCTAAATGTATGTGCCTAATAATAAAAAAGCTTCAAATAATAACTAAATAAAAGGAAAGACAGTGCAGTCACAGATTAGAACATTCAATATGGCAAAGGCCATTTCTTTCCAAATGGATTTATATATTTAACATGATGCTAATCAAAATCTCAGCATTGTTTTTTGGTATAGGCAAGCTGATGCTACAATTTACATGGACAGGCAAAAGAACTAGACTAGGGCTATGGTCTGAACATACAGTTCCTCCCCACCAATACTCATGTTGAGCTTAGTCCTCAATGTGATGGTGTTGAGAAATGGGACCTTTAAAAAGCAGAGGCTTGTGGGAGGTACACAGGTCACGGGGCATCGCCTTCAGGAACAGATTAATATCTTTGTTGAGAACATTCGTTTTCTTGAGACTGCAGTGGGTTTTGCAGGTGTGAGTTGGATTTCCTGACACTGGCTTAGGTACCGTGACAGTGAACGCCTATGACGTCCATCGGCTCTCTGCACGTGCCTGCTTCCCTGCCGTCAGAGGCAGCACGTGGGCCTCCCCAGCAGCTGAGCGGATACCGGTGTCACGCTCTTGCACCTCTAGCACTCTGAAGCAAAATAAACCTTGTACATTTATAAATTCTCAGCCTCAGAAAACATACTAACCAAATCTTGGACAAGAATAAAGTTGGAGAATGACACTGTTTCACTTTAAAATTTACTGTAAAGGTATATGACAGGAAGTCTCCCACTCACAGATGGGTTCCGTTCTGTGAGAATCTTTGTAAGTTGGTGGGTCTAAGTCTGACAAAGCGAGTCTTACACACATTTGACCGAGATATACAATGTTCGCTGCTTTGTGCTCCCTGGTGTCCCCTCCACATCACTACTGCTTTTCCTCTTGCTTCCGGGTGTCCTGGGTTCTGATTGAGCACTGTCCTACTGGACACTACTGCACTGTGCAGGGGACACAGCACATCTGTGACCATGTCCAGCAGACATGCAAACTGCTTCTCACTTCTCAAGTGATTTGTTCCCATCTGTGAATATTCATAATATAAGGTCTGGTTATATCTGTGAAAGCCCTGCTCAGATGTTTGAAAGTCAGGGACTTACTGGTTTGTCTTTAACCTAATTCCGGAGTGACCAGGTATCAGTTAAAGTGCATGCCCAGTGATAATGAGGCACAGTTCTATCTAAACATTTTTTTTTCTGAAAAGAAACTTTCTGAGAGTAAGTCTGGCTTAACAGAATTATTTTAATCCTATTACCACATTGTAATGGAACAGTGTGGTACTGATGAAGGGACAGGCACATTAATTCAAGGAAACAGAGTAGAGAATACAAAAATAGAGCTACAAAAATATGGCCATTAACCTTGACAAAGGTGCAAAAGTAATCCAGTGGCAAAAGCAACTACTCACCATGCCCACAGCCGGGGTGCTGCGCCACACAACAACTGCTGGCCCAGGTCAGCAGAGCCAGAACTCACAGCGCCACTGGGATGCCCGCTGTGACGTGGCAGGAGGCAACAGCACCACACTTGTTCAGGGCAAGTCCCTAAGTGAGGAATCAAACTAATACGGAAGATTCTTTGCCTGACAAACTTGAGTTACACAGCATGTTAATGTATATCAGAATTTAATCTTCTGATTTTTTTTTCTTTTTGAGACAGGGTCTCATTATGCAGTTCAGGCTGGTCTTGAACTCATTTTGTAGCCCAGGCTGGCCTCGAACTCAATGATCTTCCTGCCTCAGCCTTCCTCCCAAGTGCTGGATTACAGGCATATACCACCATACCCAGCTTCACTGATGGGTTATCAAAAGGCCTCAATTAGAAAAATGATGACCTTCTATATTGTCATATTAATTTTGGCCATGTGTCAAAATTAATTTTTGGAAAAAGTTAAAAATCAAACAATAAGTGATGCTTGGTTTAATCAAAGGTTTGGTCTAATGTGCTCTTAAGCAAAAATATCAATTCTTTGATGAAAAGTACACAGATGCCCAAAGGAGCAGTAGATGGTTTCAAAGTGTTTAGTCATAATGTACGTAATTATTTTTATTACTCAAATAACGCCACAAATTAAGTTTCTTAGAAGATACTAACAATATAGCTTCATTACTTTTGGCCATGTAAGACATAGACTTTATAATGTACAGTTTTCCAAATCTGTGTTTTTTTTTTTTTGGCGGTACTGGGGATTGAACTCAGGACCCTGCGCTTGCTAGGCAGGCGCTTATTCCACTGAGCTATATCCCCAGCTCCCCAAATCTGTGTTTTAAATGCCAATTCAGAAATTTAGAACGGCAGGAAGAGAAAGGGTAATACAAATTAAAATTATGAACATCTGTAGTCAGAGGCAACACAAGGAGTAACAATAAAAAGAATTCTTACAGACAGTGTGTCTTAAAATGTAGACTAGGAAGCCAGGTGTGGTAGTGCACGCCTGTAATCCCAGCACTGGAGAGGCTGAGGCAGGAAGATTTCTGTGAGTTTGAGGTCAGACTGGGCTATACAGCAAGACCCTGTCTCAAAAAGCCAAAAGCAAAACAAAACACAAAATGTAGAATAGGACATGCACTCAGTTTGTCCTTAAGTCACCTGGGAACCAACCCTACAACTCAAGAGCGAGATAATTCTGAGGTTCTTAGCCTTACACCTATGCCACGCCCCTCCCCTGCTCTATCCCTCTCTGCCCCACTTCCTCTACTTCACACTCCGGGAAATAATCATTGTCTCTTCTGTGCCACTGATAAGAAGGGAATACTGGGAACATTTCCAAGGGTGAATTGAATACAAATTCATCTTGAATACTAATTTCTTATCTTTCCCCTTTTCATACAGCATGGACAGCAAGCAGTATCCTGCTGCTATGAAATCTTACCTTGTCACCATCCCTGTTAGAAACCTGAGCGGTTACTCTTTTCAAACCCTCACACAACCAAGTTTAACGTAACTTCACCCATAATAGTCTATTATGCTTATGAAAATAAACCTATGTTTTCAACTTCTGAAGATAAAGGTATTTACACACAACACGATACTTATATTAGAAAATAGCTCAGGAAAGAATTGAAACACTATGTATAAGGAACTTACCTCATGTAAATTCAGTTCTTTTACTTTCTCTTTTAATATCACCTGTAAAACAAAAGACGTATTCTTAGGTCCACTTAAATCTGCAATTTAAAACATTTCTCTTACTCATCAATATTTTTCTTCTATATATTTCCCTCAAGTTCAGTTTTGGAGAACACCTCTTTTATAATTTGAGGCAGAACATTTTAACAACATTCTTGGAACTTCAACGATGATGCACTATTCTGAAAAGTACTTTTAAAATGTTCAAGTAGATTAGAACTTTGGAAACAATATTAACACATGCCCCCCAGACTAAGTGATAGGTATGGAGACTGACTGACTGGTTCAGTAACACAGTACTGGCCGATGGGACTATTAAGCCAATCTTAACTTTGGAAGTTTGCTTATTACACATCAGTATCTTCAGCAAATTTTAGTTCTATCCAGAGTTATGTTAATGGGTTAAAACTTCATCTAGGTTTGTCTTTAACCTGATTCTGGAGTGACCAGGTATCAGTTAAAGAGAATGCCAAGTGACAATGAGGCAGAGTTCTATCTAAAAAAATTAAAGAAACTTTTCTGAGAATAAATCTGGCTTAACAATTATTTTAATCCTAATGTCAAAAAACACCCCATTTCTCTGTGACTGATTTCTTTTATCTCACTATTAAGTGACCACCAAAGCCAGTTTTACTCTCCAGTTAGTCCACATACGAACATGTTTAAGGTATCCAGCTGAGACAGAAAGATCTATTCACTTAAAAAACTGAGACATTCAACTCTAACTCTGGGTCCCACGTGAGACCTACGGGGAAGAGCACAGGGTTAACCAAAAACATCAGCATGTACATTTAGGGAACGTGTCAAAGAGCCCGTTCCACAGACACAGGGATGAAAGATGGACAGAAAGGTACACAATCTTAAAATGGTGACAGGGTCCTGCAACATCCATATCAGCAGGATTAATGACCCAAATAAACAAAAGCTTCTCCTTTCTTGACCAAAAAAAAAAAAAAAAAACCAAAAAAACCCCAAAAATTTATGCTTAGAAAAATTAAGAAACTTAAGGAGAATCTAGGCCCACAGTTTGGGCCAGTGGTAGAATGTTAACAAATGATATGTGGAAGAAAAAAAAAACACTTTTACTTGGCCTTCAAGAAAAGCTGTTTAGCTAGGTGTGCTGGCACAAGCCTGAATCCCAGCACTTGGGAGGCTGAGGCAGGAGGACAGCCACGGGTTCAAGGCCAGCCTACACTATGCATTTGAGACTCTGCCTCCAAAAAAAAGCTGCCTTGGAACAAACCAGCAAAGGGCTGGTGAAGGGCTGATAGCCTATGAATGTGTGACCTCAGCTAAAAGGGAGTGAGATCACTGTACCACAGCTGATCATTTCTGAGGAACTGCTATGTCCTTGAATGGAGGTGAGAAAAATTCACTTACATGTTAAAAATCTCTGAACTCCTGAAAAATAACTTCAGGGTTGTAGCACACAGCATTTCTCTTTAGCAAAATGTTGCCTCCAGTTGTCTATTATTCTGTCATCTAAACTTTTTATTGTTTCAACTAATGCTAAGGAAAGAAAAGAGTACGTGAGAAAACGAAGTTATCTGTTTTATTTTGCAAATTGGCAGCTGAAATGCTGAAATAAACACGGCTGAATCCAGTCCTGGTTTAAAATATGAATGCAGCCCTCTGCTTCCTGTCTGCAGTGAGAGTCCGTCCACAGCACCACCACCTGCTCCCTGCGCAGGCATCAAGCCTTTACACCTCCCAGACTGCGAGCTGAGTAAACCTCAGGTGGTTAAAAAAGCGAGTGGGAATGTTAGTTTTGAAAGGTTTTTTTTGAAAATATGATCCAATATGAATTAAATTTCTCACCTGTTTGTAGGCATAAAATTCTTTATGTGCTTGATGTCTTAGCCTAAGAGACAGAAATGAGGAATGTGATATTAAGGAATGTGATATTATGTCCCAGTAACTTGAAAATAATTAAAAACTGGTTTTGGGTATTAATTTATATGAATATTTTGTGTTTTAATTGGTCACCCAAATGATGTATCTTTCACTGTTAGGAAAAAGTATCCAGTGAACCAAGAAATATTACCTACATTGTAAATTGTTCTGAAATCTCATTAAAAGAAAATCTCCATAACAACAAGCACTGTAAAGATGACTTGATTGTTTTTATAGTGATGAAGTCTACTTGTTTCAAGAATATTTAATAATTTACATTTTTCTTAATTCAAAAAATTAAATATATAAAATATAATAAAATATGGTGATTGCTTAAATTTAAAAAATTATTACAGTAAAAGACAAACTGCCATCAGTCACCCCAAAATACTCTTATTCTCTCAAAATATTTATCCTATCATTTTTGGCAATGTGTCTTTTACACATCCTTTGTGACGATATCTAACAGTACAAAACCTTTATGCAGCTCAGAAATTTTAAAAATGTATATGCCAGTTTAATTATCACTTATGTTAAGATGTCATACATTTCCCGCAGGCCCGAGGTCTCTGAGCTGATCCCTCCGCATCAGTATCCACTTGTAGGTTACCCCTATCCTGACTTCTTATTTTAGATTATGCCTGTATCTGCACTTCACATAAATGGACCCTTTGGTATATACTGTTCGGCTTCTCAGTCTACAATCCATCACAAGATTCACCCACAGCGTTTTAGTAATCTGACTGACTGACATAGTATTCCATTATGTAATACAATTTATCTGTTCTACTGTTGAAGTTACTATACAAATTCTGTATGGGCACATTCTTATTAGACACATAGATTAATTTCTGTTGAGGATGTAAGTAAAACTGCTGGTCCAAAGTGCCTTTTTTTTTTTTTTTTTTTCCGGGACCGGGGATCGAACTCAGGGCCTTAGTGCTTAACGGCAAGCACTTACCCCACTGAGCTGTACCTCCAGCCCCAAAGTGCCTTACCTCCTGTGTGTAGTTATTGAAAAAATCTAGTCGGTTCAGTTTAATTTTTTTTTTTTTTTGAGACAGGATCTTGCTATGGCCTTGTACTTGAGGCAATCCTCCTGTCTCAGCCTCCAGAGTGCTGGGGTTACAGGTGTGCGTCGCTACGCCTCGCTTAAAGTTTCTAAACATTTAAATGTCCAGTTTATCAACTCTCTCCAATTAGATTAGTCCTTTTATATCCACCTAAAAGAACGTCTGCTTAACCAGGGTGTGAAGGCATTCACCTGGGTGCGTTATGAAAACAATTGATTATTTACCTATCACGTTAGGTCTGTGACCCAGCTGAAGCTGGACTTTTATATGCTGTGAGGTAGGAGCCTAGATTCTTTTTATCCCTGTACAGGTTTTTTTACCCAGTACTAGGGCTTGAACCCAAGGCCTTTCCACTGAGCTGTATCCCCAACCCTTTTATTTTATATTTTGAGTCAGGGCCTTGCCCAGAGTGGGGTTGAACTTGTGATAGTCCTGCCTCAGCCTCGCAGAGTGCCCAGCTCATCCCTATGCAGATTTTCACTTGTTCACTGTCATTTATTAAAGACCCTCCTTTCCCCACTGCATTGGTCTACTGTAAACCAGATGTAGCCAGTGTGTGATACTGTTTCTAGTGTTTCTGTTCTGCTCCGCTGGTCTGTTTAACTATCTTTGCACACTGGTTTGAAGTGTCCCTCAAAGAAACTCATGTCCAGTTAGAATCTCAGGGTGTAACTTTATTTGGCAATAGGATTAGATTATTATTTCAGATTATTATTAGTTAAGAGTATAACTAAATTCAGCTTATTATTTAGTTAAGAGGAGGCCAAACTGGATTAGGCTGGACCCTAACGCTGACTGAACCCATGTCCTAAGAAGTGGGGACAATGGCAGGAAAGAAGGCCACATGATCACAGAAGCAGCCATAAGCCAAAGGATGCTGTGATGAGCTGGGACTTTGGGGAATATGGCCCTGCCAACTCTGCTTTGGTTTATTTTGTTTTCTTTTTTGAGACAGTCTTACTATGCAGCCCAGGCTGGCTTTGAATTCACAATCCTGCCTCAGCCTCCCACATACCAGGGTTAGAGTGTGACACCACGCCCGTCTCCTGCCAACACTTGTGCATTTGAACTTTCAGCCTTAGGACTATGAGGGATGAAATTTCTGTGGTTTTAAGTTGCTTGGTTTGTGGTACTTTGTGATAGCAGCCACAGGAAATGAATATGCCTTTTGCTAATAGTATGCTTAAAACTTATCTTGAAATAATTTTTAGACTTACAGAAAAATTGCAAAACACAGAGTTCACCGAACTTCCCTAATATTCACATTTTATAGGGCCATGGTAACATGATCAAAAGTTGGAATTAATAAATGTTAATATTAGTACAACATTGACATACTACTATTATTTTTTTGAGCCAGGCACTCCTATGTAGTTAAGACTGGCCCTGAACTCATTATATAGACCAGGCTGGCCTCAAACTTGCAGTGACCCTCCTGTCTCAGCCTCCCAATTGCTGGGATTACAGGCACATGCCTGACATACCGTTAAACTGCATGTTTTCACTCATATCCTCTCCTGTTTCATAATTCAATCCAGGATCCCACTACACATCTGGCTATGTCTCAGCCTCCTCTAATCTATGACAGTTCTTTAGTCTTTTAAGATGTTAATGTATTAACTATGATCAGTTGGTTCACTGGGCTTCTTTTTTTGCCAGAGTTATATTCCTGCCCCCTTCACTGGGTTTCTATTTGCATCTTTTAAATGATAAATATCATGGAGGACATGTGTTGAAACTACAGAATACCTTGTTTTTTCCCCTCAAGATTTTGCCCACTAATTTTAGCATTCACCTTGCAACAATTACTATAGTGTTTTCCTAAGGATGATTTTGTAGCCCCCTAACCCTTGTATATTAATTGGAAATCTTCCCCAAGAAAGAGCTGTCTTCTTGGCTCAATGTGGCCTTGCAGATACTTCAGTCTTCCTCATTATGATCACTATTTGTTGCTCGCACTGATTTAGGCATATCCTTTAAGAGACCTTTCAGGTTGACGCCTTGTCCTCTCATGTCCCCATCCTTTGTATTTCCTTAAACTGGCACCAAAACATCTTACAGGCTCATTTTGTACTTTTGTGCCCCAGTCCTGGAATTCCCTACTTCTTCCAAGGAGCTCCAATAACCTTTCATTGGAGAATAGCATTTAGAAGCTGGGCACTTGGTGAATGCTGCTGTTTAATCATTATAGCTTTTAACAAGTCTTGGGGTCTGGTAGTAAAAATCTTCAAGTTTTGCTCTTAATGACTTGCTTGACTATTCTTGGCCCTGCATTTCCATATAAATTTCATAAGCCTGTCAATTTCCTCAAAAATAACCTGCTGAGTTTTGTGTGAGATTTTATAGATCCACTGGGAAAGAACTGATGTCTTTGTAAGATAGGAGTCCAATCTATGGGTGTAATGTATTTATTTACATCTTTAGTCATCTTTTATATGCTCCTAGGAATGTGGTAGTTTTGATTTTACTATAAATAGTATTTAAATTTAAACTTTTTTCTGATCATTTCTTGCTACTATGCAGAAAAAAGCAATCCCTGCATGATTTCTGTATTTAATGTCTTGCTAATAATTCACTTATTGTAAATACTTTATTGTGGAATTTTGTTTTTCCCCCCTTGGTTGGTACTGGGGATTGAACCCAGGGAGAACTGATATATCCTCAAACCCTTTCATTGTTTTAAATGTTGAGACAAGGTCTTGCCATATTGCCCAGGCTGGCTGTGAACTTGCTATTCAGGATTACAGGCAGGCACCGCCATACCTAGCAATTTTTAAGTGTTAAAATGTCATGGAACAAATTCTATCTGATTGTAATGTAATACCTTTTTGTGGATCTCTGAACCCGATTCACTAGTATTTTGTTCAAGGGAGAGACTGGGCTATAATTTCCTTTCTTGTAACGTCCTTCTCAGGCTCAAAACAAAATCATGCTGAACTCGTGTGTGTTGTAAAGGATCCCCCCCTTTCTGTTGATGGAAGAGTGACCTAAGGAGGCAAAGTTACTCAGATTGGCAAAGTTACTCAGATTGCTTCCTTTGTGGGAATGCATTAACATTAAATTTTTAGATATAATTATTAAATTTTATATTCCTATGTCATCACTTAAAAGTTTTTACTTAAAAGTTTTATTTTTATAATTTCTTTTTTTTTTTTTTTTTGGCGGTACTGGGGATCGAACTCAGGACCGTGCGCTTGCTAGGCAGGTGCTTATTCCACTGAGCTATATCCCCAGCCCAAAAGTTTTATTTTTGATCACATTACAACTAGGCATCTTAAGAGTGTTCATCAATGATAGCGTAATCACAATGTTGTACAACCATTGGCTAATTTCAAAACTTTTCCATCATCCCTACAGAAACCTGGTACCTGTTAATGAGTCATGCTCCCCTTACCCTCCTTTTTCCTGTCTCCTGGTGGATTCACATATAGTTATACTGTATAGAAAGAATCAACCATATGTGACCTTTTGTTTGGCTTCTCATTGAGCATAAATATTTCTGAGTTCATACTTGTTGCAGTAATGTATCAGGCCTATTCTTTTTTATGGCTACATAACATTCCTTCACATGTACACTGTATGTGTATAATCATATTCTGTATATAATATATATATAATTTAGCTATTCATGATGATGGACATTTGTTTTTTATGCTTTTTCTGTATGAATGTACTTATAAACATTCCTGTACAAATTTTTCTGGAATTCTCTTTCCATTTGTCTTGGATATATACTAAGGAGTAAGAGCATGGGATCACATGATAACTATGCAGGTAAGGAACTTCCTCTTTTCCAGAGCAGCAGTATTTTATGTTACTATTAGTAATATATGAGGGTTCCTATTTTTCCACATGGTCACCAATGTTTGTTATTTTCCATACTTTCGATTATTGCACCCTGTAAGTATGAAGTAATATGTCATTGTTGTTTGAACTTGCATTGTGTAAATGATCAATATGTCAAACATTTTTTCATGTGTTTGTTGGTCATTTGTGCATATAGAGAATTCTTTAAGTTCTTTACCTACCTTTTAAAATAAAAGTTTTTGTTCTGGGGACTGAACTCAGGGCTGTGTGCATGCTAGGCAGGTGCTTTATGTTCTGCTATGGAGCTACATACCTTGCCTTTTTTGCCTAGTATTTAAGCTGTCCTTTTGTTGAATTGCAGGAATATATTATGAATATTAAATCCTTATCAGATGTATGATTTACAAATATTTTTCTTCCATTATGAAGGCTGCCTTTTTTTTTGGTGCTGGGAGTTGAACCCAGGGCCTCACACTACTATATAGTAAGCCAGTGAGCTATATTCCAGGCCTTCATATTATTGATGTTCTTTTGGTACATAAATTTAACTTTTTAAAAAGATGATGACTCACTATTTCACTGACTCTGGCCTTCAACTCCTGGACTCAACTGGTCATTCTCCACCTTCCAAACTGCTGAGACTAAAGGCATGTGCCGCTGCTTCTATCTTAAGAGTTCTGTTTTTTAAATTTTTAAAAATTTTTTGGTCTTTTTGAGACAGAGTCTTACTATGCAGTTCAGGCTGGCCTTGAGCTCACTTTGCAGCCCAGGCTGGTCTCAAACTCACAACAATCCTCCTGCCTCAGCCTCCTGAGTGCTGGGATTACAGGTGTGCACCACCATGTTCGGCTTATACTTTTGACTCTTACTGTTTAGGTCACTGATCCATTCTGAGTTAATTTTTGTATTATGTGAAGGAGAGGGGCCAACTTTATTCTTTTACATGTGAACATCTGGGTGTTTTGGTACCACTGGTTGAACCAATTATTTTTCTACTGAATAATTTTGGTATCTTTGTTGAGTATCAATTGACCATAAGTGTTTGGGTTTATTTTTAGACTCTCAATTCTGATCCTTTGGTTTATATTTCTGTCATTTTGTCAGTACCACAATGCTTTGAATAGTATAGCTTTATAGTGCAGCCTTGAAATCAGGACATATGAATTCTATTTTTTCTTTTTCAATATTGTTTTGGTTATTTGGGCTTCTTTACAGTACCAAATGAATCTGAGTTGGTTTTTCTACTTTTGGAAAAAAAATAATTGCAATTTGACAGGAATTTCATTAACCTGTAGATTGCCTCAAAGAATACTACTATTTCAACAAAATTGTCTTCAATCTATGAATATGGGATGTCTTTCCATTTACTGTATTTAGGCTTTAATTTCTTTCAGCAGTGTTTTGTTGTTTTCTGGATACAAGCCTTTCACTTCCATGGTTAGCTTTATTGTTAGGAATTTTATTGTTTTGGATGTTACTGTAAATGCACTTGTTTCTTTATGCCCTTTCCAGATTGTTCACTGTAGGTGTACAGATAACCTTAGTTTTTATGTTGATCTTTGTTTGTTTCTTTTTGAGACAGGGTCTCACTGTACAGTACAGGCTGGTCTTTAACTCACTTATGTAGCCCAGGCTGGCCTTGAACTCATGGTGAGCCTCTTGCCTCAGGCTCCCTAGTTCTGGGATTACAGGTGTGCACCACATGGCCCATGTGTGTTGATCTTGTATTCTCAAAGTTTGCTGAATTTATTAGCTCTGGTAGGGTTTTTTTGTTTTTTTTTTGAGAATTCTGAGAATTTTCTTTTGTTTGTTTGTATTCTGGTAGTAGAGATTAAACCCAAGGCCTTGCAAATAATGAGCATAAATTCTACACTGAGTCCTCCATAGACTTTATTTTATTTTTTGTCTTTTTGAGACAGGGTCTCGCTATACAGTTCAGGCTGGCCTTGAACTCACTTTGTAGCCCAGGCTGGTCTCGAACTCGCAGCGATTCTCCTGCCTCAGTCTCCTGAGTGCTGGGATTACAGGTGAGTGCCACCATGCCCGGCACTTCCATAGACTTTAAACAGCAACAACAACAAAAACCCTCCTCCCTACCCAAGATTTTCTACACACAGAATAATGTCATCTGCAAATAAATAGTTTTACTTCTTTCTACTTGTATGCCTTCTATTTCTTTATTTTGGTATCAGAGATTGAACTCATGACCTCAGGCTTGCCACACAAGCGCCTATGCCGCTGAGCTATATCCCTGGCCCATCTATTTCTTTTTCTTGCTTAATTTCTCTAGCTAGGACTTCTAGTATAATAAATAATAGCAATAAAGCAGACATACTGGTTGTGTGCCTGATCTTAGTCTTTCTGTTGTTGAGTATGATATTGGCTGTGTTTTTTCATCAGTGCGCTTTGTGATGTCAGATTTGATGGTCCATATTTTTTTTCTAAGAATCTATGTAATTCATCTAAAGTTTCCAATATGTTGGCATAGATATATAATACCCGTTGTGATCCTTTAATGTTTGCGGAATTTGTGATATTAGTGAACTATTCCCCCCCCTTTTTGAGGCAGAGTCTCGCTATACAGTTCAGGCTGGCGTCGAGCTCACTTTGTAGCTCAGGCTGGTCTCAAACTTGCTATGATCTTCCTGCCTCAGCCTCCCAAGGGCTGGGATTGCAGGCGTGTACCACCACACCTGGCTCCCCCTATTTTTCTTGGTTAGTTTTCCTAAAGATTCATCAATTTTATTAATTTCACCAAACAACTAGATTTGTTTCAATGATTTTCTCTCTTGTATATAGATATCTTTCTACTTCATTTACTTCTGTGATTGTTTTATTTCCTTTCTTCTATTTTCTCTGTGTGTGTGTGTGTGTGTGTGTGTGTGTTCAGCACCATGAAAGAAAAATTTAGATCACTGGTTTTCAGTATTTTGGTTTTGGTACATGAGTTTAAAATTATAAATTTTTCTTTTCAGGTTAAACTTACCATGTAGTTCACACACTCTATATGCTTATTCTTCCTGGTGTCTGTCTGCTTGTTTGACTAAAAGAACACAATACATTTTCATATAAAGAAATAAGATGTACTCCATAGAATTAATGAGGTTTCATTTGTAACTTCCTTTTGCTTATTTGAATCTTTCAACTTGATTTGCATTTTTTCCAAAAGTAGAACTTTTACTTCTAGCCACAGAAGGAAGCAATTGTGCTCACCATTTTTCTTTCAATTTCTGGCTAAAAATTCAATCCTTCTAGGAAATTCTCTATTAAATTGATATTACCTTGCTGTTACTCCTTTAGGTCATACAAATTATTAATGTTTTAGATTGTAATTTTTATTTTATACTGCTAAATAAATGTTTTTAAAAGTATCTAAGAGAATGTGATTAACGGTGTAGAACAGTGCTGAAGAAAACAATAAAATGATCTGGCTTTTGGTGACTACAAATTTGTGGTCTCTACACTCAGCCTCACCTTCCTTGTTGCCCTCTAATTCTTCTGTCTGCTCATGCCCAGAATCCTTTTCCACACAGCGGTTGTTTCAAACCCCTGCCATCCTTGTTGTGTTTTTCCCTACTACACCTTCCATCACTCAAGTGTCAATTTTCTGTTCCACTGAGAAAGAATAAGACACAAGCTTCCTACTCCCAGTCCCAGACTCACACCAGTTAACTGTCTTAGGAGAAGGTTCTCCTGCTTAGCACTAACACTGCTGTATCTCTGTATGTCTCTTTTCTATCTTCATGATTCCTTCTTCCTCACAGATCCTCCATAACGGGCTCATTCTATTACGTTTATAAACATGAGCAAGAATCTACCTTATAGAAAAAGAAACATCAGAATACTTCCTTGATTTTACAGCAACTGCCTTTCCCTGAACCTTACCCTTCCTCAGCCAAAGTTCTTCAAGGAGGTCAAACTTTCTTGTATCCGTTTCACCTGCTAGTCAGGCTTTGTCTCACAATAGCTTGCCTGCCTTTACTTCTCTACTCATGCTACTCAGCTTTTTCTAAAAAAGATTATGAATTCAAACTTAATTGCCAAATGTAATGGGAATTTTTCAAATCTTACCAAACTTCCTTGGGAGCAGATGACACGACTGACACCACTGAAATGGTACTTGTAGGGACCTGTCTCGTGATTCTCCTTCAATTTCCTGCTATTTCTTCCTAGAAATCTTTTTGCTTTTTGGTTGTCGTTTTGTTTTTAGGCAGGGTCTTGCTATGCAGTCCTGGCTGGCCTTGAACTCACTATGTTGCCCAGGCTGGCCTTAAACTCCTGGTTCAATCCTCCTGCATCAGCCTCCTGTGATCTAGGAATGTGCCATCAGATTTGGCACATTCCAAAATCTTTTATGAGATCCTCTTAAATATCAGTATTTTCCTAAGACTCTGTCCTGGACCCTTTTAATTTCACTATTACATAACCTCTGTATTTCTAGATTTGGCTTTTCATAAGTTTTAGACCTATATATTCAACCAACTGACCAAAACCTAAAAACTGTAAGCATCCAGTGTATCTACAAGATATGAGGTATAATTACATTTTGTGAGAACTTTCCAAAAAGATTTACTTTCTATGAAGAATGTAAATGTCAGAGTATCAGAGACTACACACTAACTTTGCTTAAATTTGACCATTAGTGTGAACATCCCAAAATGCTACTGGCAATAATGAATAATTGCTGAAAGGCATCAGATGATGATATTTATTTTAATGATAATCACATATTGTACAAATACTAAAAACTATTAGATATATAGCTGTTTAATAAAATTCAATTTTCTACTCCTTTACCCCAAAAAGGTCTTTGAAGAATATCATTTAAATATTTTATCGTCTCACTGTTGGCTTTGAAAATTAGGTCTTATTTAAAAACTGAAAAAGTAAAAATGTTTAAATAACTATGAGAAAATCAGCCATGAATCTTTTCTGGCCAAATCTACTACCCCTCAAGTGAGGCATTACCTGTTATTGTCTCTACATGTACTGTTGGTCATGTAGAATATTCAGTATTTTATGCAGATAATTAATCACTTGAACATCTAACTAGCTTGACAACCAATAGAAGATTACAGCCCTGAGGGAGAAGCTCCCTGAAGGTAGGGCTCTTGTCTTGGGCAGTGTGTTTTGATCCCTAATGACGTCAGTGTAACACCTTCTGGAGAAGCAATGTTGAAATCCCTGTGAAAATAAGATTAAATCTTGGGGACAGACAATGACATGAATGCATCTGCTAATGTGGTGGAAAAATGAACAAGGACAATGTTTTGCTAGAAAGTAAAACACCTCATCAACAGATAGGACTCAAGACTGTATTAAGGTGTGTTACTGATTAGAGTAGATTAAAATGTCAAGCCACGTTAACTTTTAGAAAATTTGTCCATTGTCACACTTATAAATTGTTTTAAATGAAGGCAGAATTTGCTTGTTTAACATATTTTAAAGTAACATAAGATGAAAACTGATTACCTAATCAAGTAGCAACAGAAGAGTAAACTAAGAATGAAGACAAATATAGCAGTGCCAAAAACCACAATATATATGTTGAGAGGCAGATTCTGGAATCCAATATTAGGCATCCTGAAGTTGTAGTGTGGGAAATCCGAGCTCATGGATGAACTATGGGGGAAGAAAACAGTGGAAAAACATTAGGCATAAAAAATAAGAAGCAAAACAGTATTATACACTTTTTTTTTCTTTTCTGGTATTTTTGAAACAAAGCTCACTATGTAGCCCAAACCGGCTTCAAACTTGTGATCTTTCTGCCTCAGCCTTCTGAGCACTAGGTATGTGCCACCATGCCCAGCAAAGGCAAATGTTTTTTAATGCTTGATCTCATTGGAAACAAATAATGATTGACAAACTGTTAATATTCATGCCATTAATTCATTTGTCCATCTACCAACTAGTTATTTAATGCTTATTATATATCTGGCATTATTCTAGAGACTAGAAGTCCTGCATATTCAAGAAACTAGAGGTCCTGTGCATTCTTTCATTAAAAGGCATTTCACTGAAATAATGGCAGTCATCAATATACATGCAAATATTCAGTCTCAAGGTTCAAGAAGAAACAAAAATTTTTAAAGATTTTTCAAACTCTTTCACTTAAATCAACCTTAAAAGTAGCAATATTTATAGTGGTAAAAATATTAAAAATAACTTGGACATTTAACAAAGAGATGATTAAATAATTATGTAGTGGCATATGTTACACTATTATGAGGTGGTGAAAACTTACGTTTTAATGTCAAATAAAAAGACACTTGGGAAAAATGAAATAGTTTTATATTTGCAAATATGTGTGTACATGTGTATGCACTGGCAGAAAAACCCTGAAATCCAACATATCAAAAGGCTAACAGTGGCTTGTGGGTTAGGAGTCATTTTTATTTTCTTACTTTTTTTCAAATACTTTAATTTATTTATTTTTATTTTTTCAAAATGACTGGAATTTTATTTGCCTCAGGCGTATGACTTGCAACCAAAGACATTGTGCAAAGAAAGCAAAGATTAAGTACACTTTAGGGAGAAGGAGACAATACACATTGGTAACATCAGAAGTCAGGTGGACAAAAGAAGCCATCGGTACACTATACAGATCGCAATATTCAATAGCGTTTTCAACAAAACTTCTTTTAGAACCAAGAGCAAAGGAAGGTAAGCAATGTTTACAGTAGACATAAATCTTGTACAATTTAAAAAGCATTTTTGAGACCATAGAGCATAAAGTGGAAAAATGTATATGTAGGTGAATCTAACTACTATACATTTGTCACCTATTGAAGTTGCTTATATGTACCACAGTGTAAAAAAAAATACCGAGCAAATAAAAATCTTGAAAATTGCCTGATGAAAAATAAAATAGCCAGTGGCTTTTTATGGCTTCTCCTGGTTACCAGCGCTCAAAAGAGAAAACTCTCACCCAAACAGGTGATAAAACCAGGCACAAACCTTTACCAAATCGACCCACCCATAGAAATATACTATCCACCCACATTTTCCATCAGAAGCTTTTGTTGGTTTTAATCTTTGAATCTTTGAGGCCCATTTGGTCACAATATGTTACAAACTTTGTGTTTTTACACCATGATATCATATGTCTGTCTGGCACTATTCTAAAGCTAGTTTATAAGATGATGATGAGGACACAGAGAGAACCCAGTGCCCAAATGACAAGTAACTCACTGGGTAGAAATGAGAGAGGGAAGAGAGAATTCTTTCAGTTCCACAGGGATCACTCGTCATCGGTCCCGCCCGCTTCTGACTGTTCATTTTCATCCTGGTCTTCACCGCTGTCAAAATTGCTCACTACCGGCTTGGCTGTTCCTCGATTTGGCTTTTTCTTGCCTTTTCCTTTGTCCCGGCCTTTCTCATCTCTCTTATTGAGCTTGATTTTCACCTTAACAGATTTTGCCTCAGACTCAGACTCAGACTCCTCTTCCTCTTCCTCATTGCTTTCCTCCTCACTTCCTCTTTGGCAATTTTCTGCCGTGCACTCTTAAACACCAACTATAAAACGACAGAGTCTTCATAGATCTGGCATCCCTCCAAGCTGAACATCTGAGCACTGCGACAGAGAAGCATGACATCTTTCTCCAGGTCGCCCAGGCTCCAGTACTTGTGATTATGAATTCTTTATTTTTTTGAAATCCACTGGCTTCCTAATTAATTTATAGTATTCTGGTAACTCTTTCCTGGAAGGTAACTGAATGAAGACTTCACTGAGCTGCCGCCCTGAATTGTCTTTGTAGTTGATCACCGTATGGATGACAGCGTTCATCTGTTTTGTCAGCTTGGGGGGATTTGGTGACAGTTTCTCAGCTGGAGGGCGGCCTCTCCTCTTCTTTGCTTTTTCTACATCTTCCTTCACAGGATCTTTATCCACATTTCTTCGTCTCTTTTTCTTCTTAAGCCGTACTTCCTCTTCCATTTCTTCCAAATTGCCGTCTTCAACGCCCCGTAGTTTAACTCTAACATAGTTCACGAACAACAGGTTTCCTCGCTCGGACCAAGTCTCTCTCGCAGGGTAAAATGTAATTAATCTCAAATCCTTTTATTATGTCAGGTCCTATTCTAAAAATTTTACCAGCATTACTTCACTTTGTCCTCACAAATTTGTATGGTGGGTACTGTATTCCCTCCCGTGTTACAGATGAGGAAACTAAAGCTAACCAGTCTCAGTTACTGCCACAGCCAGCCTGTGTATGGGAGCCTCTCTGACTCAAAACCAGCGCTCTCAGCGGTATGTGCCACTGCCTTTCTCATGTTACTTTTATAACCAGAAAACAGCAAATGTTTGAACACTGAAAAGAGGATTATTTATGCTGATTTGTTTGTAGTGTTTACTGGTTACTACACAGACTGCATCCTCCGGCGATGAGGTATCAAAGGTTCTTAACTAAATCATAACCATAACTCCTCCAAAATCAAAACAAAACAAAACCTTATGAAGTAAATCTTTTATTTATGGATGGTAACTGAGTTTTCCATAGATCTTTAATATCCTTGTTCATTGCCTGAAGAGTATATTTACACAACTGATATAATTAGATGCTGACCGACTGAATGCGAAACCTAACTCTTTATCATTACTTTAATTTCCAGCCTCTAGTAACTTATACCAGGAAGTTAACAGTTGCAAAGAGCAACTTCATTGCATGTAATCTGTTCTCTGAGAACTGTCAAACATAAATAACGGGTAATATTTACTTTTGAATTTTGGTCATTTTGGCTTTAACAAGCTATCTATCTATCTATCTATCTATCTAACTAACTATGTATCTATCTATCTATTTTTGGGTACCAGGAATCAAACTCAGGACCTTGCACTTGCCAGGCAGGCACTTGTGCCATCCCTGGCCATAAAGCAAGTGCTTTAGTTTAAGGACGAAATTTTCTTTTACCTACTCTCAGATCTTCTCAGGAAGGGAAGAAGGGTTGAATTGAAGAGTACTTTAGCAATTACACAGAGCACATATGCTGTAGAGTTAAACAGACAGCTGTACAAAGCTTAGCTGTTCACCTTCACATTGCTGACAGGGCCTCACTGTTGAGGCCTTGCAACAGTTAAGACTTAGACGACTGCTCTTCAATCCCCAAGGAATGTCCCGTCCAGACAAACTGGGCTTGATAAAATACCTCTCAGCCTACAGAGAAGAGATTAAACATCTAGCTAGGTGGGCTAACAGAGGAAATGGAAACAGGCAAGTGGAAAAAGGGACAGGAGTAGCCAATGTATCTGGATACCTGTTTCCAGGATGTCACTAGCTGAGTGTCAGTACTTGTCTGAATTGTACCTCAACATTCTCATCTTTCAGTGGGAAATGCCAATTTTATTAATTTAAAAGAATTCTTGGAAGGTTAAGATGACAGAGTAGAAATCAGAGTCTATTACATGTAGTATATCTTTTTTTTTTAAAGACAGGGTCTCACAATGTATTTCAGGCTGGTCTTGAACTCACGATGTAGCCCAGGCTGGCCTCTAGCCTGCAGTCATCCTCCTGCCTTAGCTTCATTACAGGCACGTACCACCATGCCTGGATAATAAAATTTTTTGTCTTAGAATCTGTTTTTTTCCTGATAATAGTAGTATAGCCATTGTGTGATATATATTTTCCTGTCATTTTATGTCTTAGAATCTAAACTGTCTCTTTGACAGGACAGGAATGGATATTTTCTTATTCCAGGTGGCCAATCTTTATCTTTTTTTTAATCATTACCTTTTAATTGGAATGTTTAAGTACATTCAATATTCTTACTTTACGGTTAGTTTGATGCACGATTTTGCTAATTGTTTTCTATATATCTTGTGCTTTTTCTGACTTTTAAAATATTAGGTAGATACATAGTGAACCATTTTAATTTTTTGAATTTTAAAATATTCTTTCTTAAATGAAATTTTATTAAGATAATTATAAATTCCCTGAGCATGGTGATGCCATGCCCATAGTCCCAGCACTTGGGAGGCTGAGGCAGAAGAATCAAAAAAATTTGAGGCTGCCTAAGCTACATATTGAGAACCTATCTTAACAAACACACAAACCAACAAACTCTCCCCCAAAGGCAAACAAACCAACTACACAAACACACACACAAACACCAAAAAATTATTATAAATTCACAAGAAGTTGTAATATACAGTCTGCCAAAAAATTTTATACACGCTCAGGAATGGAAAAATAGTATGATGTTTCTTTAACAGATGGTGCTATCCTCTTATGGGGGGGCCCTTGAGGATGTTGTACATTGCAGAAAAATCAACACAAAGTTGGCCCTTAGAGAAGAAATTGAAAAATGTGCCTGCAGAAATCTCAGTAACTAAGGTTACCCAAGCAGCAGTTGGCTGTACTAATAAATGTCTGGAATCTAATGGTGTTATGGTTGATGATACATTGTGTCAACCTGGGGAGTCTAGACGTTTGGCTGAGCCACTCAGGAGGAAGCCAAGGTGCTTACTTTGTACATATCCTGAGCCTGTGGAAGAGGAGGGTATGGAGACTTGTGTGAGAGCTATACACCCCCTGGGTAGGGATAGGCTGTTTACAAGGTAAGGGAGAAAAAGAGGCTGCTTGCAGCCATTCCTCCCTTTTGCTCTGGTTGTTTTTGCTGTGCTCTGCTGCCATGAACGTTTGCCCTCTGTCATGTGTCACTCTGCCTCTGAGCCAGCCAAGTATGGACTGAAAACTCCACAGATTATAAGCTAAATAAACCTTTTCTTTCTTCCTTAACTTTGGGTGTTCAGTATTTTGTCTCAGCAACGAGAGAAAAGTAACCAAGACAAATGGCCACCACTTTGAACACCTCTTGTAATTGTAGAGGTCAAAGGTAATGTGTATTAATTTCATGATATCTTAATAAATTTAGTTTTACAACATTTATACTTCTTTTTCTTTTCCTGAAGTGTTTGTGCCACTTTTTTTGGCAGACTCTGTATAACACAGAGGGGCTAGCTGTGATGGCGCATACCTATAATCCCAGTTACCTCAAGTTCAAGTACAGCCTGGGCAACTTAGCAAGACCCTACCTCAATATAAAATAAAAAGGTTTGGGGATGTAGCTCAATGGCAGATTGCTTGCCTAGAGTGTGTGAGGCTGTGGGTTCAACTCCCAGCACTATCAAATAAATAAATAAATAAATATACTTTGCCCAGTTTCTTGTGATGGTAACAATTTACCATATGATATCACAACTATGTATTATTTATATATAACCCTAACATCATAGTGCAAACAGCTATTTCGATAGACCTTACCTTACTTAGATTTCTCCACTTTTACATGTGCTAATCTGTTGTATGTATCTATCATAATAGTTAAGATCCTGAACAGTTCCAACACGATGAGGGCCCCTGGTGTCACCTTTTTAAAACCAAAAACATGTCTGCCTTTCACCTTTACTTTCAGTATCACTCTTGGCACCTAACTTCTGGCAACAACCAATCCTGTCTTCTATTTCTAAAATTCAGTCATTTAAAAAATGATATATAGGGCTGGAGATGTGACTCAGTGGTAGAGCTCTTGCCTTACATGCACAAGGCCCTGAGTTCGATTCCCAGCACCACATACGCACAAAAAAGTAATAACAACAATAACAAATAAATTTTTAAAAATGATATATAAGTGAAATCATAAAGTACATAATTTGCTGGAGTTTGCTTTTTCATTCAGCATAATTTTCTGCCCATTAACCCAAGCTGTTTTGTGTATCAATAGTTACTTTTGCTAAGTAGTATTCCATAGTATGAATGTACCTGTTTGTTTAACCATTCACCTCTTGGGGGACCATCTTGGTTGTTTCCAAATTTTGGCTATTACATTTAATAAAGCTGCTATGAACATTCAGGTTATAGGTTTTTGTGTAAATATAAGTTTTCATTCCTCTGTGAAAAATGTTCAAGAGTGCTTTGATTTTAAAACTATAACATTTTAAAATTCTTAGTGGTTATTCCAGAGATTACAATATATATGTTATCATGATACACTTTAGAATAACGCTAATTTCATTCCAGTAAAACAAACTGCTCCACTATAGATCCATTCCTCCTCTTCTGTGATATTATATACATTATATATATTTATAAACCCAATAATAGTATAATTATTGCATTATAATATCATCTAATTATTATTTAAAAAGAGGTATATTTACGGAATCTTCTATATTCTCCTACTACATATTTACTATTTCTAGTCTTCTTCATTTCTACCTGTGGGTTTGATTACCATCTGGTATTATTATTATTTTTTTGCCCCAGTGTAACACCCCTCCCTTTCCTCTCCTTTGGTGGTGTTATTATCATATAGATTGCACTGTCACATGCTATAAACCCAATGATATATTTATACAATTACTGTTTTATGCTCTCATACACTTGGAACTAATTTAATAGCCACAGTCACTAAGAATGCTGACTCTGGTATTCTAGCTCATTTAACTTTTGTTCCTCATCACATCAAATACTATAACCAAGAAAGTCTTCCAGTATAATACAACTTATGATTTAAGTCTTAAGGTTTAAGCAGCTCCTCACACCGCCATCAGGACATTTAACTATAGCTTTTTTGTTGTTGCTGTTATTGTTCATTAGAACAAAATTAGAAATAACTTACTTCTTAGTTCCCTATTGAGCACCTTTATGGTCTTGTAAAATACTGTCTTCTAAAAAATCTTTCTGAGGGGACAGAAAAGAGGAAACTTAAAATTTCAGGGCTGGAGATATAGCTCAGCAGCATAAACACCTGCCTGGCAAGTTTGAGGTCATGAGTTCGATTCCTGGTACCAAAAAAGAAAAAAAGCCTAAAAAAAAAAAGATGGTTGTATTAAAATTTAAGAAATATATCACTGAACAGCAGAAACACCTAAGCTTTCTGATCAAAAAAGTATGCTGGATTCTAGAGAAAAACTTCCTTAAAAAAAAAAGACCTGTATGAACACATATCTTAGTAAAGTTTGTGAATTCTATGATAAAACAACCATGTTAAGTTTCCAGAAAGAAAAGTCAAGTTGCTACAATGGAAAGCATATAAAACTGTTAGCCAACTGGGTGTGATGGCACATGCCTATAATCTCAGCATTCAGGAGGCTGAGGTAGGAGGACTGCTGTAATTTGAGGCCAGCCTGGACTACATAATCCTGAGTTCTGTCTCAAAAAACCAACCAACCAACCAATCAACCAACCAACCAACCTTGTTATCAGATTTTCCCAGGTGGTAGGTAATAGAATGGGTTACAGAGCCAGCCTGGGGTTTACCATGGGTTTATCAGAGACTTTGACCATGTTATTCATCCTTCCTATGCCTTAATTTCCTTATATGATAAAGAACAATGTACAGTAATTAGTTCACAGTTTGACAAAAATTGAATGACTTAATAAAAACACCAGGGTATACAGTGTACCTGAGAAATGTTAGTTGTTAGTAAAGCACCAAATGATAAAAAGCAGAACTGCTATCAATACTGCCATCAAAAGACAGCCAGACAGACTGATTCCAGAAAGATGGATTACCTATCTATTCCCCTACTTCTCAAGCTAAATACAAGCATAAACCTCTGGACATTATATGGAAAATAAATACAAGATGACTCTGTAAGGTAGACAGAAGGCTGCACACTGGCAAGGCTCTAGGGACGCAAGAAATATGGTGGTAAATTCCCTGGGATTTCTTTTTGTCTCACATATACCAAACATGGAGCTAGAGAAGCTGGCAAGCCAGAAATGCTGACAGCTGAAGACAGAAAACAAAACAAAACAAACCCAAGAAACTTGTTCTCTCTAGCTAATGGATCACAAAAAGGGTACCCTAGCAAGACAGGAAACTTTTAGATAGTAACTGCGCTATTTCAAGCTAAATATAGTGGCACACACCAGCACCCCCAGTACTTGGTAGGCTGAGGTAGGAGGATCACTATGAGTCTGAGGCCAGTCTGTGCTACATAGTGAGTTAAGGCCAGGCTGGATTACATAATGAGACCTTATCTCAAAACAAGACAAAATAAAACCAAGCTAAACACTCCAGAAAAAACTGGCCACATCTTTACACGTGTCATCCAAAACCAAATAGTTTAAGATTTCCATCCTTGCTGGGATATAACAAGGTACCCCCACCACCCTGCTGGTTAGTGTCAGAAAAGGCCAAGTAGAAAGCTGAGGCTTTACCCTGCCAGGTGGTAATAAGGCCCCACTTGCATGGTATCTGTGGACATCACATGTAGACCCTGACTTCTATCTCTCTCTAGTAATGTGCTGACTCATTATTCAACACACTTTTAAAAAACTGAATCATATATACTATGTTACTATATACAGTGGAATCAAACTAGAAATCCATAATAGAAAGTTAATTTTAAAAAGTTCAGATATTTAGAAACTAACCAAACACATTACTAAATAACCCATGACTCAAAGAGGTCTCAAAGTAAATTTAAGACATACATACTCTCTCTCCCTCTCTGTCTCTCTCCCTCTCTCTCTCTCTCTCTCTCTCTCTCTCTCTCTCTCTCTCTCTCTCACACACACACACACACACACACACACACACTGATTGGAAAGAAAAATACTACAGAAATTAAATTTATCATTTAAAAATTCATTAAAAAGTTCCATGCCTATAGTTTTATGACCAAAGTTGGGCTTATTCAAGGGATTTTAATATTTAAAAGTCAACATAATCAACCTTATTAAATGGATAAAAAACAATTATGTAGTCTTATCAGTTGATGCATAAAAAGCATTTGATAAAATTCAAAATCCTCTTGTGTTTGAAAGAGATAGTAAAGTTAAGAATGAAAGGGAACTTTCTCAACTTGATAAAGAACATCTACAAAAGACAAAACCCAATCAAACAATAACAATAAAAACTGCACAACTAGTATTATTCTTAATGGTGAAAGACTGACTACTTAATCCTCCTAGGATCAGGAACAAGGCAGGATATCTGCTTTTACTACTCTTACTCAACTCAGAGCTGGAAGTTCTAGCAGTGCAATAATGTAGAAAAGAGAATTAAAGGTATACATATCAGAAAGTAAGAAATTAAACTGCCCCTATTTGCTAACAGTAACATTGTGTACATAGAAAAAAAACACCTTAGGATCTATAAAAAATTCCTGGAATTTTACTGGACTTAGCAATGCTGCAAGATACAAAATAAACATAAAAAAAATCACTTAACAATGAAAATATGAATACTGAAATTAAAAATACAATGAATTTTTAAAATTGTTAAAAAAAAACCCATAGGGAACATATGTACTAATAAGACATGTATAGGACTTTTATATGAAAACTATAAAATGCTGATTAAAGAAATCAAATAAGGTCTAAGTAATGCAGAGAAATACTGTACTCATACATTTAAAAATGTAACTTAGTAAAAATATTCTCTCCAAACTGATACACAAATTTACCATAAATTCTTATCAAAATCCCATTAAGACTTTTTTGTTAAAGTTTATTAAATTTAGATGGAAAGAAAGGTAAGGAATTAAACTAGGTAAAATAATTCTGAAACAGAGTAAAAGGAATCAGTCTACCCAACTTAAAAGACTTGTCACAGGAAAACTCAGGAAGATGGCGACCGGGTGAGCAGCAAGGGAGCGAACCTCCTTAATAAACACCACCAGCTCGAGACAGACTTGGTGAGCGTGAATGCCGGAACCTCGGCTGGGAAGTTTAAACTGGGCGTATTTCTCTGAGATGCCGGGGGAGATGTGGTAGGGCGGACCAGGCTGCCGGGGCGAGA